>WUAW01014688.1:24532-36779 GCA_017165845.1 Thaumetopoea pityocampa | reverse complement strand
GGAACATCCATATTAACATCAATGTTTGCGGTCAATGAACCTAAATAGCTCTACCTACTCCGATCATTAGTAATTACCTTAGTAATTTAGTTTTTTTTTCAGCACTATCGATTCTCTGGCCGCTGATGGCTAGAGGTACAGTGGTGGCCAAGAGATCGTTACAGTACATGGTACCCTTTGGCACGGCGACTTGGCTGTGGGGCACAGTGTTCATAGACCGAGGCACCCAGTCTGCGCGAGGGGCACTTAACAAACAAGTTGATGCTATTAAGAATGAAAAGGTAAGGTGCTGGTGATATTTCATTTATTTTGATCCCAAAATCGGCCCTCTGATTAGGTAACTTGCAAGAGCCGAGTGATAATTAAAAAAGTTGTCGTTATATTCTAACGTACAGTCTTGTGTGTACTTTATTATAATCCGCGCGACACTCGTTGACCGTGGCGTAGACCAGGCGGCGGAAAGTTCAACTAAAGCTGTTTTGTAAGGAAAGTGCTGTCATCTATTGATTTATGTGAAGAATTAAACTTGAAGTTTATGTTTAACAAGAATGACACCTAGGACACGCTCTAAAAAAATATACCATTACTCTGTGACATTAACCGTTCATATCCAACTGTTTTCAGCGTTTCAATTTTCATTATTGTTCCATATTTCATTGTTTTAGCGTTATTTTGTGTTTGTTAATTGTTGTATTTATCATTGCTATTGTCATTAATTTACTTATTGATCGTTTCTACAATTTATAATTACTCTCAATATAATTTGCAAACTCATGATGGCGTTAATTTGGTGGCTACTTTAGCGGATTCACAAGCAGTTACTATAGTGAACTGAATAACTATATTTATATTATGTATACGTCTCCTAATACAGTATACCTACGTAGTATACGTAGGTGTATAAATTTAATTTCACTCAAAAAACGCTTGGAGCGCTAGTGTTTCTGTGAATCCGTATTTTCACGTCAGATGTCTCTCTTTCTTTATATAATTTACTATACTCTTTGGCGTAGACGAGAGGTTAACAATCTGCTTCATTCTGCCGTTCTTTTGCTAAAGTATCTAAAGCTCCAATGAAAATCTTAAATTCCGTACATCTCCTGGTCCCCTATTGGCCAAATTCTTGCTTATTACTCGAATATTACAAGTGTAGCCGGCAGTACTGTTTTTTCCATGTGACATGAGAGCCAATGAGTTAGTACCAGCTCTGAAACTCATCGTCGTAAAGTTTTTGTAATTATTTTTGAAGTCAGGATTCAGTTGTGGTACTAGATTTATGTCAACTTACAATTGAAACAATAATCACTTTATTTATCTTTGATTTGTACAAAGCTAACCATATTTAACTTGCTGTAATAAAATTGTAACTGTAAAAATGTACGTTATGGCATCAAGCAAAAATTGCTGATTAGATTCTGATAGAGCTTTCATAGAAATATATTGAGAAAGTACGGTTTATTTACGTATTGCGCGTGCTGACATTTGTAAAAGGACGACCCCACTCTGATGTCATTAATATGATGTTAACATCATATTAATGACATCAGATATCACAGTTATCGATACTATCGATAATTAAACGTGGAAATGAATCAATCGTCTTACTAATATTATAAATATAAAAGTTTGTGCTGATGTTTAATTCTCAATCACATGTAATTTTTTTAATGAATTTGGATGAAATTTAACCACTTTAGTTACCACTAAAGGCTAAAGGCCCAGGTGAAGTGAACTGAAAAAAAGAGAAAGAGAGAGCGAGAGAGAGAATTGAAAGAGAGTGCACCAAAAGCAGTGCACCGTGTACCATATATTGCTGGTTGCTTAATAGTTCCTATGACCATATTTGTTTTATGGTGATACAAAGTTATTGAGGTTGAATTCCTTGATCAAATAGATTTGTTGTTTATTGATTTTAACTAGAAAAAATAGAACAAATACTTGTTGGGGCACATTTTGCTTAATTTAATGAAGTTTTATTTTATAATAATTTAATAATAAAACTCACGCTCAATCTTACAAGTTATGGATATAGCAATTAGCAACTTTTGTTTAGGTTCTCGAAAAACTGGCTTAAGTATATAGGAATTTTATTGTAACTGTATAGCATTCCAATTTTTCTGTGTTTATGTAAGTTTCAGAAACTCACTTCGCCCCCGCCCCCTCCCTTCTCGGGTCGATCGATGCTTCAATTAGAAGGCATTACGATCATATTTTCCGAAAGTGTGCGGCCCCAAAGGCAGTGCACCGTGTACCATATATTGCTGGTTGCTTAATAGTTCCTATGACCATATTTGTTTTATGGTGATACAAAGTTATTGAGGTTGAATTCCTTGATCAAATAGATTTGTTGTTTATTGATCTAGTTAAAACTAGAAAAAATAAAACAAATACTTGTTGGGGCACGCTTTGCTTTTCTTTAGACATATCTAATAAATCAGTTTGCACGCGTTACATTTATCCAACTAAATTCTTATCCTGCAAGAGCCTCTGACGTGGAAACCACTTTCATATGAGTCAATGATAGTCGGGAGAAACGATAGAATAAAATAATAACGTTACTTTTTGTTGACAACTGTTTTTTGATTTAGTTTTGCAAAAGTCGTGATAATGTATAAAATTATAATAAATGTTACATATACAGTATTTTAACTTGAAATAATAATTTATACAAATCTTTCATTATATTTAATGAATATTGAACTTTGATCTAGTCATAATATAATAAATTCTATAAATTTAATGCTACTCCATATATGCCTGTTCTGAATCAAAGCGTGTGCACGCTCTTTATTATCTTAACTAGTATAATAAGAATTCTTCGTGTCAATTGTTATTACATTATGAAGAATTATCCTATTATTGTACGTCTTTATATGAAATCAAATAGATTAATGCATCGATGAGTCCTTCAAACATATTCTCGGAAATTGTGTATGTCAACGCTAGCGATATTGTGCGGTAACAGCAACTATCGAATTATGCTTACATAGTACACGGGCTGTCCGCTGTAAGGATCCACGTTATGATACCGGATACCATCATCGGTCGAACGCACTACTTGAAGACTTGTCTTCAATCAATACGGAATTATTGTTACCGTGAGAACTTGACATAGCTGTCTGAATCTATTCTGACTTCCCAGTCCTGATGTATTATTAAAATCAAATCAATTTCAGATTTAAATTTAATATCAACCTATTGTAGTTCTATTTAAAATAAACGAAACGCTGTATTTTCCTACACGTGTCTGATATGCCTTGTCGTTTATTCCTGTAAACAATGGGGGCATTATGTTTGCTTCGTTTATGGTAGGATTCGTTATACGGCGATATATTTAATGATGTAATGACACACTTAATGCTTGTTTATGTGCAATTCAGTAGGGCGTAGGTGCAAACGCGGTGATCTTGGCGAGTACGTGATTTGTGTTCATTGTGGCCGTCAGGAGGTTGTCATAGGTGTGTGTGTGGCCGTACGAAGAACTTGCGTGTCCGTTATTCTTACTTATTGCGTTTTGTTATTTGTTACCTCGCCCGTAGTGCGGCAACTTTCTTGCCTAGGACTCGTATACTCGTAAAGAAGTCAGTATTAAAATGGCTATTATCTCTCGCGCTGAATTTAAAACGCTAGTTTGACTTGAACATACTCAGCCAACTTCACAATCACACGTTTGATATTTGCTTTGTGCGCGCCATTCTCATTTTTTTTTACTTTTTTCATTTGTCAATCAATAAGTCAATTTATATTTTTAATATACGGCATGTTAATCACTTTCTAATGTAGCAATGAAATACTTATTGCGTTTATTTTTGCAATTTGTAATACTCATTTCAGATAGATTTATTTACACAGCACATGTCTTTTATTCTTGAACACTTGGCTTATGTCATATATTTATTTATAACCGGAGGAAACTCGCACTTATAGTCGTAAGAACTTTGTGACAGTGATCATAATAGTGTGATGATGGTGATTTATAGATAGTCTGTCCGTATGTTTGTATCATACCAACTTCACTACCAAATTTCAAAACAATTGCTCAAAGGTTGAGGTGTGATGAGATAATAAACAGGTAGACAAAGGAATTTTTGTTATGCTTAGTATTAAATTTGTATTATTATCCCAGAGGACCACACTACCGGGATTTCAAGTATTAATTCAGAACATGGTCAATATGGATGCAGTTTCATCCAAATCCGTACAACAGTTTAATCCTGATATATAATAAATATTAAAAAGAAAAATCAATTAATATTCATCATCATCATCGTAATAATGGCCTCTTTTAATGATCGCTGCACGAGCGGTCATGAGCCGCCTGCATCCACTGATAGCCCGCGACCTTCACCAGGTTCGACCTTCACAAACAAACATCGACGGATTTGGTTTCAGAAGCCCTTAATTAGTCGATCTGAGTAGTTTATTTTTAAATATCTTTAATTTTTGAAAACTTGACATTTAAAAATTTTATAATAGTAAGAGTATAGATGATGGTGTCGAGATATCCCATGTAGCGAAAAACCGAGATATACGCGGGCAGAGTCACGGTCAAAAGCTAATAGGTTATAATATAATACTATTAATAAGTAATTTATAAAATATTAGCAGGATATAATATTTGTAGCGTTATCACTGCGGAACGGGTGAAGATGCATGTTATGGCGTCGCACAAGATCTACGGAAGTAATCTAGTGGGGTTTCGTTAATATATAGGTTACAATATCTTTATTACATTTTTGATGTGGGTGAAGCCGCAAGTATCAGCTATTTGTTGATATACCGCGCTCGCGAGGCACCGTGCACAAGGACTGAGATAACACGGCTCGTGGTACGATTAGCGATGAGCTAATTAGTAACGTGGTGGGATTAGTCGAGCAACAGACAACACAAGACAGGTCTTAGATTATGAAAATATAATAATATTATCATCGTCATTAAAATGATTAACCCGTCTCTACTGTCTCTATGGGGGACAGATCTGAGAGGTGTTAGGTTATAACTATAATCCACTACCTAGTCTAATATGTAGAATGGTAGGCTTCACACGCCGCCGATGTGAAAATTATCCGGGCAGACAAATTTCCTCATGATGTTTTCCCTCACCATTTGAAGCGAGCGATAGGGTTGTTCGCGATGGTACATAAAAGAAAGAATCAACCAAATGATTTTAATTAATAAAATTAAATTATAAATAATACATTACAAATAATTTAGTCAACAACTATAGTGCTCTCTTGGGGGCGATCAATTGGTGAGTGTGGTTAAAAAACAGAAATGTGTATAAAAATGTCGGTAGCAAACTTATACAATACTGCGCTTGCCATTAAATCCTCAGATTTAATTTAATTTGTGATAAAAGCGCCAACAAGGTAATTATAAATACGCACATGATTTCAAAAAGTCAGAGGATTTGTCTTGGATTCGAACTAGACAAGTTGTTTGCATCAAAATTAGACCTTCTTTGTACGAGTTAAAATGTACCTGGGCACAGAGGGTACGGATATGACTTGGAGTGGGGCCCTCACTAAAACCACTCGGCGTTCTCTTACGTGCCCTTGTGAAGCAAATAAGAATAATTTATTTAAATAAATACAGGTCACACTTATTTCCTTATAATACAAACAAATCATTTCTCAGTTAACGTTTTGTACACCATAGTAAGGTTAATGTTGACAACTGCACTAGTGTGAAACTGCGACACAGTCGTCAGACAATAAAGTCGTCGAAATACAATTATTCACCTGTTTGTTCGGGAAAAAATAACGAAAGTGAACAAATTAAGTGACCATTCGCTCATTTTGGCACATTAAATAAATCTCGGTAAAGTGCTTACGGAATTTGGGAACAGAGCCGCCCGATGGGCGAGCGTCAAAATTGGTTTCCGTGAATTCGTTCGGACCCTACCATGGTCGCGCATCGTAAGTTTACATTATACGGAAGATAACATTTCATCGTTAAAGGTCTCTAACATCATTCGAAGGTAACTTCTCAGACTAGTGTACCCGTGCGTTCTGATCGGTTAGGACGACAGACGTACGACAGCCGTACGACAGCTGCCGCGCGAGAATTGGGCGGATATTTGCCGACACCCGTCCGCAAAGCGTTAATCTTGCTGCATGTAAAACATATTATTACAGACAATTGTTAAATGTAGTTTACTAACAGAAAAATATCGTATTTTTGCATGTATATACATACAGTCACGTCTTTTTCGCTAGCTCTCCGGCGGGGGATCGAACCGGTCGCCCGCGTGATAGGTGGCGTTACTGACCACTATACTACCGAAGAATTGGGGTATACAGAGACCTCTTCTTTTCACTTGCTACAAGCAAAGGAACTATCCGTAGCCTATTTTCGTCCCCGCGGAAAACGAGACGAGTCGAGTGGCGAACCACGCCGCCGCCATTTTTATAAGGTTCAAAAGTATTAAAGATCCTCATTGCGTTCCCACGGTCTTTTTATATATTATACAATTTGTATCTATAATTAAAAAAAAACAATAACATACAATAATGACTTAAAATGCGCATATCATTCATTTTCTTATATTTGAATATGATTTTTCCACTGAAACTACTTCGTATTGCTGGTAAATGAATGAAAAAAAAAACTGCGTATGATCAGTTAATTAGTAAGAGTAAGTACGTCGTACTACACCATAAATAATCATACGAATACAATAATTATTGTACGCAATCCAACACTGCCGCGCGCGTAGCTGCGTCCCTGCCGAGTTGCACATAAACAAGCCGAGTGTCATTACGTCATCAGCATACCTATAGGCGTATGACGAAATCTGCCATGAACAAATCAAACACAAGGCCCACATTGGTGGTAATTCTGTTGCAACAGAACTAAATTTAGACTCTCCCTATCTTTTTCTAATGCCAAATACCAAAACGAGATAGCAAACATTTTTAGCGGGTACCAACCTGCATTTTTGTCAAAAGGTATAAAAAATGTTGTGTTTTTGCGTATCTTTAGTCGGCATGGTCCGAGATCGCGTCTAAATCTCTTAATTTTGACGTGTCTAAACGAAACTGACAGCACCAAAATTGTAGCTATCTCCTTTTGGCGTTTGGGAGAGTCTAAATTTAGATAAGTTCTGTTACAACAGAATTACCACCATTGTTTGCATGATTATTCGACGAGGTATATCGTAGAAAAATACAGTTTTAACGGTGAACTAAAGCACATTTATGTTAAATTTAAAACAGGAATTAATTCGCTTTTAATGATTGATTAGGGTGGGGCGTTCCGAATACTTTCAGGTAGCTACGGCAAGTTCTCATGTTGACAATTCTGCATTGTTTGAACAGAACTCTACGAACCGTGCATCCGTCCCGGCAAGGCGTACAGTGTTCAAACTTGGACCCTTAATGTTTGTAACCATAATCCGACAGTTGCTGGCGACTGATCATGAATTATGCTAGGTTACGAAAATCTATATAAATGAAAAAGGGACAGCACGATTGTCACTCAATAGATTAGTTAGTTATTAGTTACGGAATACTGGGGCTGATCGCTCATCAGGCGATGGATCGAGCTATGCTCGGAGTCTCTTATGGATAAAATTTATGGGGAGAACACCCGTAAAAGAAATAAAATAACATACTAAACGATTGTAGGTCTTTAAAAGGTTTACAGCTTTCTTACGAACCTTTGTTCGTAATCATATGTATTTACCTCTAAGTTTTAGTCACAACAATCATTTTTATTTTTTACATTCCCATTAATGAAAAATAATCTGTTATTTGAGAAGCTATTTTGACCAATATGGTATTGATTCTTATCATTTATATAATTAGTTATATAATTATATTGGTTGACGTTTATTGTTGATTAAAATTACCATTTACATTATATCGTTTTAATGAATTGTTTTGGAGATACGAACGTTGATATTATGCGCAACAAATAAGTTGCATGCGTGACGAGGCTTACGAATTATATGTATACCTATAAATATATATTCTTTATCTAATTAAACATATTAGTTGCATGTCATGAACATGAATGTTTGTACCCAATTCATGGATATTATCTATATATGTATTAACATTTACCTATATAAGTATATCGTGATCTAGTACCCAAGATACAGAGAATCCTAATTTGAGGCTAGATCAATGTGTGAAAAATTAAAAACCTCAGTGCGACTTCCTATATGAGTTAGGTTCCCCTACTTAGACAGTTTTAAAGTTAATTTCTGCAAAAGGTCTAAGTTATTGTAATAATCGTTAGTCTCAATCATTTATGCTAGAGGTTAATTTGAGGTCGATTGCGGGGTCTGCGGGTTATCTTCAACTAGGTATTACTTGCATTTAACTATCCTGATAACGTTTCTGCCCTCCGCGCCAAGTTGACTTTCTAACATTGTTAACGATAATAGAAACGAGAAAAATGTATTCGAATGACATTTGTAATCGCCATGCCACCCCTGACTTATCTATTACAAATGTCATTCCAATACATTTTTTTGTTTATGCGTTAACGATTGTAGAAAGTCAACTTGGCTAGGGGGGCTGATTCTGGTACACCTCTGGGCGCTATCTCGTTTTTTGAACTGAGGTTAATTATCTACAATAACATTGCTCGTTTCAAATTCATTTGGATTGAGTATTGGATTATTATATCATATATGTGTTCTTTGGCATCAGTTTCAGCGAATTTAGTCTATACCTACTAATTAATAGATAAACAAACAATTCCTAATAGGAAAAATGTGCGAAGATAACAAAAGCCGCGATGGGATTAGTAACGTCTGGTTGAAGCAGAAGATTAAGAAATTTCCGAAAACTACGGGTGTACGAGTACTTACGAGTACATAAGTTATACTTGAATAGACATTACATTGAATAACAATTTACACAAAAGCCACACTCCTTAGGTTAATGATCATAACGCCCTTGCGTACATTGTATTTCACATTCGTGCACCTACTTTGTTGCCATACTCGGTTTACTCGTTTTTCAAAATAACTCTAATTAATTAAAAATGTTTTATGACGTATCGTTTTACGTCATATTTCCTTTTTTCCAGAGGAAACTGCTGCTGTTTCCTGAAGGCACGAGACACTCTGGTGACAAATTACTGCCGTTCCGCAAGGGAGCGTTTCACGTGGCGATGGACGCTGCGGCGCCGATCCAACCGGTGGTCATCTCGCGTTACCACTTCCTCGATGACAAAAGACATCGATTTGGCTCAGGTACAGATATTTTTACGTTTACCCATAAAAGAGTATGTTGTTTTCAGCGTTTATGTATAAATTATGTACGTGCGTTTCTTTATTGCAACATACGAGGGTCATGCAAAAACAAATTAGATGCAAAAAAAATTATAAAATTTTTGTTTATTACAAGTATCGATTTTTCAAAGTATTCATCATGGACTTATCGTCTAAACCATTTGGAAAATATCGATGACCAAATTCCTTTGCAGATAATCCGACTTAACGACGGCGTATAACTTGCCAGTATCCAAGACATGAGTAAAGAGTATCTAATTTTTTTGGCAGTCATGTGTCCAATGTCATCATCATTAACCCATATACTGTCCCACTGCTATATTCTCTTAGAATGAGAGGAGGTTAGCCTCAGTATGTGGAATTATACTATACAGGCTGGCTTATGCGGGTTGGTAGATGTCACATGCCGTCGAGAATTTTTTTCAGGCATGTAGGTTTCTCCATGATATTTTCCTTCACCGGTTGAAGCGAATGATAATTAATTATTAATAAGTATATGATTTCGAAGTAAGAGCTGCGCATACCTGGGATTTGAAATCTAAGACTTGGCATATATGGTCAAACCACTCGGGTATCATTGCTTAAGTCCCATATATCAAACGGATATATAAAAACAAAATTTGAAATCGTTTTCAAAATCTAATGTCCGATAGAAATTAATTTGCGTAAAAATCTGAAAACGTTCATGTCTACTGAATGTCTGAACCGTTATAAATGTGTGTGGTATCGTTTACAATACTTTGATGGCACGTTTGTTTCGTTTGACTGCACGGATGGCGCAGTGGATTAAGCGTCCATTGCGTTGTCAAGTGTTGTGGGTTCGATCCCCACACGGGACAACAACTTTGTGTAATCGACAAATTGTTGTTCTGAGTCTGGGTGTTCTGTTCCCGTTATTTGTAAAAAATCCTTGCATTATCCTAACATACGAGTATGTGACATGTACCATTGTTGCAGTCGTGTTCTGTGATGAAGTTGTAGCCTATAGTAGGTGGTTTACATTTGAGTCTTGTAATTTATATCTAGTGAAGACCTGTAATGCTTTCACATACATTCGAAATGCGAAATGAGACGGAATAGATCGTCGTTGTGAAATAGTCTTGACGTTGTCGACTTTCATGGTGATGTAGTGGAAAAGTTTTCGCCTACTAATCCGGAGGTCTCACATTCGATTTTCTCATGAGTACGCTAATATTTCCATGGCTTCAGCGATTCGGAAGGCAGGTGTGGTAGTGGGTTGGGGCTTAGTGTCTTTTTCTTCTTTATTTAAAGGGTTTTATCGGTTAGCAATTTTGGCACTGTAACCTACACTCTAAAAATTCCTTAAACTAATTGAGCCATTTTATATAGTGCTCGGGCCTGCCCAGAAAATGGAAGGCCAGGACGTTGTTACATATACCCACATCATTGACTTTCACGCCAAATCTCCTTCACGTGCCGAACATATTCCATCAGTATGTTGCACGTCCTTTACTACATCACATTCAAAACAATCTTAAAATCTCATACCTTAAAGCCACTGTTGTAGGACCAAGGATTGCGAGGCTTAGGGGGATGACCTCAGATGGCCGTCAGTCATCTATACTCCTGTTATTGCCGCGACTCGTGCTATAGATTCTGACTGACATCTGGATATTTAATATAGGACATATAGGTTAAAGTGTACATTGGTCGGTCTTATCGCAATATGCGAGCTGACCTTTGGATGGATAGGATTCTTAGCTAGATCGGTAGTGCATTTGTAATGTGTATATTTAATTAAAATATTTAGAATGCTGATTTTAATATTATAGCTTTTGAAATCATAACGGAAATCCTACCTCGTAGACATCCCTGCCACCCGTACGAAGCGATTTGCTTCTACGTTCATAATACGTGCAGCCAAAAACTGGAAGTATTCTGCAGTTTCTCTTGCGTTCGATCTGCGTCAATATTTCCGTCCAGTTATAATGTAGGTGTCTTTAAGACGAGAGTGAATAGTTTTAAGCTAGTACGTTTTACCACCCTAGGTTACATCGTCACTTACCATCGTGGAATTGTAGTCAAGTACTAGCTTAAATATGGTAAAAAATGTTAAGGATTGACTATAAAATAGTCGTGATGACATTGCTATGTATAGTAAAATGTGTATCTTATATTTTTTCAGGAGAATTTATTGTGTCCATATTGCCAATGATTAAGACAGAAGGCATGTCAAAAGACGACATCGACTCGCTAATAGAAAATACGTGGCAAAAAATGCAGGAGGAATACACTAAAATCTCGGCAGAAACGTTGGAGTTGCACTCCCTCCACTCTAAGGCTGAATAGACAATGTATCTAGTGTTACTGAATCTAGAATAATAGCGGTAAGACAAGAACCGAATAAGACAACGCGGACAAGTTGGATCTCTATCTATGACACCACAATTAAGATGTATGTACGAATAGTTACGTAAAAAATGGACAGTGTCGAATATTTTTTAATATTAAAATAACATTGAAAAAAAAATCACTATTGTAATCATAGAATTAATTAAAAAAACAAAAAAAATATTAATCTGGGATATATTTCATGAGTTTTATACTATTGTAAATAACGTGCTTTTTTTAATAAGTACATAGGAATAATTATTTAAACAGTGTCAGAGTACTTAAATAAAAACACTCGGCGAAGACTGACGCACTCGGCGAAGACTGACGCACTCGGCGAAGACTGACGCACTCGGCGAAGACTGACGCACTCGGCGAAGACTGACGCGTTAGGCAAAAATATGTGGTCAGTTCCTAGTATTATTCGCCGTCTCATTCCTTCATTCAGCCAGTTTTTGGGGTGTAATAAGTAATATTTATATACTTTATATATATGAATATTGTATATACATACATACATACACTCACGCCCTTTTTCCTAGCTCTCCGGCGGGGATCGAACCCCAGTCTCCCGCGATACAGGCGGGTATACTGACCACTATACTGCCGAAGAATTGGGGTAGGCAGAGACCACTTCTTTCCACTTGC
>WUAW01014674.1:20319-33667 GCA_017165845.1 Thaumetopoea pityocampa | reverse complement strand
AAAAAAAACGTCAGAATATAAAAATAAAATTATGTATAGCAATGTAGTAAATTTAAAACAATTTGGAGATGAGTTTCCTACTTTAGACTAATCCCAGACAACTATAAAAAAGAATGTATTAAATGGAAAGTATCCAATAAAAATGTAAATAAAGTTGTTAATGAAACCAACATAAATAAAACTTCTCAATCCGAAAATATAATTCTAAGTAATGATATTAAAACTCAAATTATAGAAAATATGGACATTTAAACGGCACTAGTGCACACACTAGTAGAGTTAGGTAATAAAAATGATGATGTGTCTGTTACCACATCCATTAAAGATGTGATGTTAAGGAACCTTTCAAAGTAATGGATATTAAATCCAATAATTACTATCATAGTTACGTATCGCACAATACAATATTCAAAGTGCCAATAGTAAAAAGCAATTATTAATAAATTTCTTCATTTCAGCCCGTCGCTGTCCACTGCTGAACATAGGCCTCTCCAATCGAATTCCAGCGCGACCGGTATAAACTTATTAAATAATAATAATATTGATATTTGCTTGATGAAACTTTGCTGAAAGATCATCAAAACTAGAATATCGGGTCAAAATATTTACCCCAGAAACAGCATTATTGCAGCATTATTGATAAAACCTTATTTAAAATACAATATTTTAGACACTATAAGGATATTTCTATGAGGATATACAAAATATTGTTTAAAAATAACAGCTATCTTCAGGGCATTCACACGACGAATTGCTACCGTAGTCTTCTGATGAGAAAACGTAATTTAAATATATTGAGCTTTTGTTACCCAACCGATCTGTCGTGAGATTACAAAAACTTTCAACTCTGTAATTGTTGAATATTCTGGATATAGTTTATAATTGGTTTATAATAAGGAGAAAAGTTACATTCCTCACGGCCGCCGCTGTCAGTACTGTTAGCCATAGTCTTCTTTCTTAACTTGGGATTCCGGGCTTTATTCCCCTCATATTCATTTCCATCCATTTTTAGTAAATAAACTATTATACTTTAACTTTTACGAGTTATACTAAAATAACATAAATTAAAACTAAACGAAAATTGAAATGAACCGCCTTTTTTCAAGTTCCCGCCAATTCTTATTGATGTTATATTCGGCATTGATATAGATTAAAAAGATTTATTAAAATGTATTCGCGACAGACTGTATAGATATAGGTAAAAATAGCATGAAAATAGTGTTCGTGACAGACCCTAGATATAGGTATAGATGTGTAAAAATAGGGTTTGCAACAAAACTGCGTAAATATAGATATAAATGTCTAAAATAGCTGAAAAATCATACAGAAATTCAATATTATTTTCATTTCCAGTTCTCAGCGCCGCCGTAGGTATATCATTCGAGACTTTACCATAACGAAGACCGCACCGCTGTAGGCATATTGTTCGAGACCTTACCTTAACGAGAGCCGGGGCGCTGTAAAACGTTTTTGTAGGAAATATTTGATAATTTTTATAGTTTCTGTATAATTTATAGTAGAATTTTGAACGCTGATGCATAGAGGGTATAGGCAGGGGCGTTAGTATGGATCATCACAGCTTGATAACTCATTTATAGTACATTTTAAGATAGTTTAACACTTCAACAATAGTCACGAGTTATCATGTTGCGATATTTCCAGCTAGCGCCCTCTATTATTATTTGATAGTATTTAGATAGTTAATAGATACAAATATTGTGATGATAAATTGTTTATTTAGATAAATATTATAGAAAATAGCATATAGGGAAACATAATTTTAGTTTAACCAAGGTGGTCTATACCACCTTGGGTATCAATGCTGTAGATAATGTGCCAATCAGGTTGCCATCAAAAACATTTTAATTTGATTATTGAGTTATTTTCAGTGTTATTTTAAGTGTCAAATATGTTTAAAAAAAAAACAAAAAACATACCAGCAGAGACGGCTCACCTAGACGATTTTATTTTTTTATTTATTTATCTGGAGTTGATAGCGCACGATCAATTATGTCAATAATTTTGGCGCGCCTAATTAAAGATTAAAATCGGCGATAACTTAACTATTGCACAATTGCGCACATTTCTTCATAAGTGATTTCTTCTTACTATTAACTTAAGCATTAGTACAGGTTTTTAAAATCTTTACTTTTTTTTAATTCTAATACTTTATTTTTGTATTCTATTTAAAACCTGTTTAAAAGGTAATTCTCCAGATTAGTGACGCAGATGCTTATTTACTTGAAATAAATTTTAATCGATAGCGGCTTTAGTATATTTTAAAAGTCCCATTTGGGGCAATTCAACCACCTTTATGTAAAAAATATTTAAATTCATAAAATCTCATCGTAATGGAAGCTACCATATTCATTGTAGTACTTATGATTTTGTTGCAGTGGTGGGTGTATAAGTCTTTGTTAATGACAAAAATAACATAATAAATGGCCAAAAAATAGTTGCGACGACGAGCGAAGCGAGGAAGAGCATCTCAGGTTGTTATAAAAAACGTAATGAACCGAGCGTGCCTCGGCAGCGGTTTTGTTGTGCTTTTTGACAGAAATGTAGCTTGGTACTCGCTAAAAATATTTGCTATCTCGTTTTGACTTTTGGCATTAGAAAAAGATAGTCTAAATTTAGTTATTTTACAGCAGAATTACTACCAATATGACACTGTAGCCCCAGAAAGCCTAAAACGAGCGCAAATAAAGAATATTCAGGGATTTTTTAGTACTACACATTAATATTTTCCATCGGGAGTCTTAGGAATAATTCTTTTATTGGATTGGATAATGATGAAAGGAATGGAAGGAAATGGAGAATTAAACTAAAAACTGTGCTAAAAATAAATAATAATATATTTATATAAAATCTTGTTCTATTATCTTATAACAATCCCTGTCTGTGCGTAAAATTAAATTTAATCCCACTATCTAGGGTAAACTATACTATTGTTGGCATCCCATTAGTCATTGGCACTTTGGATTTTAAATACAAATATTAAGAATTCCTATAACAAAAAATATTAAAGTACTTTTAACACATTTTGCGATGGCAACTACCGCATATTACACATGAGCCTTTACGTCCCTCCAACAAAGATCTTACTCCCCAATAAGAAAATTTAGAAACTAATTTAATGTGGCCAAAGACACTTGTACGAAAAATAAGACAGATTAAAAATAAACCAGTATTTGTATTGACTAGCACCAAATGGTTAGAAATAGAAAAAAAAACAAATTATGCATAAAAGAAAAAAAGGAAAGCAAGAACGCAAACTCCAAAGGGATGAAAATAAATTAAGGAAAATAAAAAAGCATCCAAAAAAAAGAAAAAAGTAAAACAAGATACTAAATAAATTATAATTTAAGAAAACTAAAAATCCCGCATTAACATCAGTTGGAACTAAAAAGTAGAACATAAATATAAAGTTTGTTCTATAGCGATATAAAGTTCATCAGTTCATTATAAAAGAAAAATTTCTTATAAATTTAAAATTAGAATCAAGTCCCTAACAAAATAATTAATTTGATTGTAAAAAAAGTGTGGGGTTCTTGTTATTATAATTTTATGTCTCTATAAATAATGACCAATAAACTATTTATAACATTTAATATGAAGCACTACACGCCGTTTTAACATCAAATTAATTATTTTGTTAGAAACTTAATTCTTATTTTAAACTTATAAGAATTTTTTCGATTATAATTAACCAATGGACTTTATATTACTATAGAACACTATTTATATTTAAAAGTTATTTTCTACTTTTTAGTTCGGATTGCTATTAAAACGTATATTTTTTAGTTTTTTGAACTATAATTTATTTATTAAATTTTTATATTTGTTTTTTTAATATTTTTGTTAACTAACTTTTGTCGTAAGCTATATATTTTTTACAAATCTTTTGTGTCGAAGTTTCATAATTCCAATTTTTCTTCAAAATTTCCTAATTGAAGTATTTCTATTAATTTAGGGGTTTTAGGGTTTAGAAATTGTAATAATTAAATTTCTCCCGACATTTTTCATTCAGATTTTTTATTTTTTTATTCGTATTTTTTTACATAGATAGATATATACATTGATACAAAGTTAAAAGCAACTTAATAAAAGCGTGTTAAAAAAGAGCTGTTCAACGGAATGAATAAATTAAAAATTAATTATTTAATTTATTGTTAAATGTTTTAGAAGATTATTAATAAATTTTCGAAAAAAATAATTTTAATTATAATTAATATTAAGTGCCAATGACTGATTCTTATTCTTTCACTGTACTTGAGATTCCAATGATTATACTTTTAGACACATTTTTATGTTTTCCTTACTTTTAATTAAAAATACTTCAATAACATTAATAAATTTATTTTTATTTGAGAATATATATTTCCTGGAAACATATTAGCAAGAATTTATGAATTTCTGACTGCTAGTTTAATTACAAAAAAGTAAATTAAGACTCAATATCCTTAAAGTGCCAATCATTATATAGTTTACCCTATATGAATAAAAATATAAATGACATTTTTCTAATTTATAATAGGTATTGAATTACTCAAACTAATAGTTTTAGATCGGTTTCTCACAGCGCGTGATATCACGAGTCGCGTCGCACCACCTCGATCCTCGAATGATACGCTTCTCATGGGTGCATCATTTCAAGCTACATGCTGCCCGCGACGCGTAACGGCCTGGCCACGACTTCGTGCGACTTGCGACAGCGGCAACGGTGAGCGGCGAGCGGCCGAAACAAATGTTTATTTTTTCGAAATGAGGGCTACTGTTGGCCCTAAGGCCTTTACAGCGTCACCGAACAGGATGGCGAGTGCGAAGTGCACTCCAGCCTAGCCTTAACGGCTGCGAAGTGGGGCGACTAGCACGAGGGTACCTCGAGGGAGTCTCGAGCCTCGGCTTGGGTGGCCGCCGGAGATAGGTGGGTAGAAAGTGGGGGCCTCGGTGCAAGGATGCACCTAAAAGAGGCGGAATGCGGGGTCAGTGTCGGACGGGAGTTCCTTCCGCCTCGCCGGCGGGATCGGATGTATTTGGTCTTTTTGGTCCAGGAGATGGGACGATCGAACATGGTGATCGTGGGGATCGCGTGACGTTTGGGGAGAAAGAACCGATGGACGGAGTTTATAGTGGTCCTGCAGAAGAGCACTGCCGCGCTCTTCTCGGGGTTCACTTCTATCCCCCACTTACGGAACCATTCACCCAACTCAGTGGCGGCATGAGCACTTTATTCGCGCTGAAAGTGTAGATTGCGGTATTATCCGCGAAAAGGGCTATTGACGTACCACGCGAACGAGGAGTATCGTTCATGTAGAGACTGAAAAGCAGAGGGGACAGCACAGAGCCCTGAAGGACTCCGGCTCGGATGGGGCGGCACGACGAATGTGTGCCTTCGACACGGTAGCGAAAGGAGCGGTTCGACAGAAAATCTCGCAGGATGAACACGAGAGCGAATAACTTGAAAATCAAGCCCGAAACAAATGTATCGAGACTAACGTGCCATGCCACGACCTGCCACTGCCGGCGATAACGCGCGTGAATTTACACGAGAGCCTAGCCTCGCATATTCAAAACGTCCCGCGTGAAATATGAGCTACTTTCGAGGCACTGAAAAGCAACTTTTGACAAAAATATTTTTAAATGCGGCCCTCCGCTCGATACCGCTGACGCAACTGCGAAGTAAGTGGCATGCCCGATCCATCCGCGCGACGCGCGCCGCTCCAATCGCCGCTTAGACTAAAGTCGTGGCCAGGCCGTAATGCTGCAAGTCATGTCGCGCCACTTCGAACGATACGGTTTCCAAAAGATCGCCCCTTCGACCGTCACGTTACCCATAGCGAGTGATGTCATGCGTTCCGTTACGCCCTCTTAAGCCTCTACGGCTCTTATGGGCGCACTGCTTCGAACCACACGCTTTCTACGGCGTGTGATATCACGAGTCGCGTCGCGCAATCTTGAGCTCCAAACGGTATAGTTTCCATGGGCGCATCGTTTTGTACGATACGCTTACGTCACTATGGCGCTTAGTTTCGAGGTGGCGCGGCGCAGCTCGCAATAATATGCATCGTATAAAGCGCTATCAAAAGTAAAGTTCGAATAATAATTTATCGATCACATTAAAATTTCATTAGCACCACGCATTAAGTTATAAGCTTTTTTATACGTAGACCTCTCCACGTTTGGAACTAGTGCGTTTTCTAGTTAACTCGGATGGAGTGCCTGTACTAGCTGCGCTGTGCTCACTGTCGCGGTCGGAAGAGGGAAGTTCAGTAACAGTGGCACGAGAGGGGCGCGGAGACTCTCCAGACCCGTCCGCGGCACCTCGCTCAGTGCGTGGCGACGACGGCGTCGAGCTCACCAGGGTCAGCTGCGACAGACCCAGCGGAGGCAACGTGACGGGTGCTGCCGTCAACATTGGTGTCAATCCGCCAGAGGCCAAGGCCGGCGACAACACAGCCTGCGCTAAGGCCGTAGTACCCGGCTGTCCGGCATGCAATGTGTTATTCACTGAACCGCTGTCGAGCTCCTGTATTGGTGACAGCACGAGCGCGCCAAGCACAGGGACTTCGTTCTGGTAACCTTGATGTGCCATAATAACACCCATATTTTGCATTCCCATGGCGAATCTGTTTTCGCGGTCCATTACTTCTTTAGTCACATCCGGTGTCGGTATACGAGGTCGGTTGCGCAGTGTGATGGGTACCGCACTACCATTACTTTTTGGAGCACCTGTAAAAAATCATTACTACTCTGCATTCTGCTCTTATAATCAATTTTGTGTAGACGCAAGTGATGCCGTGCACTGCCTACTGTACCTATGCCTTATCTGAATGTTCTGTTCAATGTAGCTGTGGGCGTTAATTGAACAAAAACTTTAACAAATAGTGAGTATGCGCCGTAGTCTAGTGGAATTATTATACAATGAACTTTTATATTCGTTTCGTCGATACTATGAACATGTTAAAGTTTACGGCTGGACTCCTCGAAAATAATGAGGAATTTACCACAATCTCCCCGCACTCACAACGCAGTACATGTTCTTTAAATCACAGAATAATGCTGGTAACGTCGTGCTAATGGTTCCTCAACCGGTACTCAGGACACCTGCGGGAACAGATAGACTGCTGCTGTAGTTACAGCGGCGCCACATATTAACAATTTTGTTTTTGTATTTTGTGACTATATTCGGTACTAGTGTTACAAAATGACACTGAGTATGCTGCGGAGTAAGTGACACTGGGTGTGCTGCGGTATCAGAGTCGCTGTAGGGCGTAAATAAAGCGTGATAAGAGAATTCATATAAATACCGTGTCTAGAATTTTGTCTGTGTTGTCCTCTTCCAGACTTGCGGCCAACAAGCCGTTCATAGAGCGACATTTTGTGATGTTGCGGTGGCTGTACCACTGGTTGACCAGTCTCGGGGCTCGAATACACTACGGAATTGTGTCGATTACGTCCGAACAGCCCACCGGACGAATAAGCCGTAGACGCCGACCGTACAGAACCCATCCTCGATATTTGTCTTTGGAACCAGTTTTTTCTTCTTTCCACGAGTGGTGTGTCAACGCTTTCCTGTAAACATTATTATAGGTGTATAACTTAGTGTTTGTGTCTTATTATTTGTATTTACATTAGCTTTGTAGAGCCCAAGTAATAATAGCGCCACTCACTGTGGGTTTGTTAGAAGCCGTTGGATCTTATGATTCTATAAATATCTGATGATAATTTCAACACGCATGCCAAACGTGAAAATTATGATAAACGTGGGACAGTAGGGCACAAATATTTAAAACAAAACAAGAAGTATTTAAATAGGCTATTTATGATGATGATGATGATGGCCTGATCCCTCTTATAATGAGGGGGAGGGGGGGTCCATGCCCCTGTAGTGCCGACGAATATGGACTGGGGATGACGGTGATGGTGGTGAATGATGATGAACGTGGCTTGGGATTGAATAGACGCAGGCGCTGAGTTATAAGTATGGAAATATTTTCATATCTCAAAAACTGACTTTCTGTCGTGGAAGAGCGCTGGCAGAACAGAAGACTACATATGATCCATGGTTTCCACCGCGGTGCAAATGTCCTAATATAAATTTACTATGTATTCCCACAATGTATTGCTACTAGTGCATTCTGTTAAATTCCTTGTATATGAACTCACATAATCAGCATACGTTTCATCGTGACTTTTCCTTGGTGCCTGCACATTCGCATACACAGCATCTTCTGCCTTTACTTTATAGTGGTCTGCAGAACAGGCCGGCTCGTGTCTTCTGTAATGTTCGGAAGCAACAGTATATGGCAAGTCTTTAGGCACCACCTCCTCCCAATACTGGTCCTTCAGCAGCTCAGGGTGTTCTTCATGCATCTCGTCTACTATCATGTAGGCTGCCTGCAACAGTTTGTCCAATCATCTTAGTACACCATTATTAAAATTACAGTTGATGCCTTAAATTAAATTCTGTTAAAATTCACGGCTAGACGTAGCCCAATGAATCGATTGTCTAAAACTTTCCCGGCTGTGCGATATAATTTCATCGAAATCAAAAATATTCTCCGTGTTCCAATATCTATATGAATACCAATTTTTATGTTGATCAGTTGATGCTCTGAAGCGCCATCTAATGGCAAGTTAAAGTGGATAGCATAAAAACCTCTATGAAAAAACAAACATGCAAAGATTCATGGTAATCGGTCAAGCGGTTTTGGAGTTGATTATCTTCATATATACTCATATAATTAGATAAATTTTCTTAAATGTAGGAAAAATAAAATAGTATTTTCTTAAAAATGAGACGTTTCCTTTACTTCTATTTTACATTACTTCCCAGAATTTAATATCTGTATGCGATACTACGCGATGACTCAATAATACAGGCATCTATTTTTCAAAATCAACGGGTTCAACTCCCGGCTAGAAAAATTGATTTTTTCAAATTTAAGTATACAGTTTTAATTTATGTCGGGTTTGGTCCAAACCTTATTTTGAGCATTTTTCGCTATTTTTTAGACTTTCAGATTTCACTGCTATCCACACCCAGTTGAAGAATGCGCCTGTTTATTTAATTGTTCACGTATATTCTTTATCTATGTGCGACTTCACACGTTTTACACCCAATTGTAGAAATATATTTTGAAAATAAATTTCAGAAAAAACCTTCCAATCCATTGCTTCCAATCCTAGCCTCCGATTCATTTGTAACTTATTATTTGTAATTCATATTGTGGTTTGTGGTCTGTTAATATTAACATACCTTAATATGTCTGTCAATGAGCCAATTGAGTTCGATGTCATCGTCGTCTTCGCCAAATGGATTAATTAACACTTCAGCTACTTTCAACCACCCGACGTAGAAGCAGAACTGGAATTAGTGAGTTTGAATTATGGTATGGTGCAAAGTTACACTCCGACAATTATTTTTAGCGTCAAAGACAGATTGAACAAAAATGCGATACTGGATTCGATTTTTGCCGAGAAATTACGCGATATACAAATTGATGTTCTAAAATTATATCACGATATTAATCATCATATTTTGTAATATAAATTGTTATAAAATTGTTAAGTGTTTTAATTGAAAATACAACTTAATCCCTATTTTAGTAGCTACGGTTAAGGTATGAGAGTTCAAGTAAAAATGGTTCCAAGACATTTTATCTATAATATTATAAAATTGTTAAATATCAAATTTTGTAAAACAAAGATATTAACCCCTTAACTTGTGCGCTCGAGTTAATTCGAGCGCACTAAACAGACCAAACTGTGCACACTCGAGATAATTCGAGCGGTATATTTTATGCTGCTATAATATTTTACACTAGAATATAATCTAGAATTATTTTTTGCCAAGACAATGTCCTAGTGTTTTTTTACATAAAAAAATTTGTTTTTTGTACGGTTATTTTTTCCAAAAAATCTGTGCATTAAGGGGTTAAAAAAACTACTCAAATCGACTAATTAAGGGTTTTTGAAATCAAATCCGGCGATGTTTGTTTGTTCGTTCGAGCTTCACAGAAAAACCAGAGGGTGGATTTTGGTCAAACTATTACAGTCTTAAAGTTACTATTCCGACTAAAATACTACGACATGTTTCATCAAAATCGATCCAGTAGAATATGTTAGTAGATCTCTGTTTTAATAGCAGCCGCTAAGGTACAAGAGCTCAAGTAAAAGTGGTACTAAGGCTTTTTTTATAATTCTATTTCGGCATTTCCTATGTAGTGGAAAACCGTCATTCACCCGGGCGGAGCTGCGGGCAAAAGCCAGTATAAATCTATAATTGTTTCAGGATTTCCCATGTAACGGAAAATCGACATACACGCGGGTGGAGCCGCGGGAAAAACCTAATCTGATCTAAATGTAGTAAATTATCTATCTATACTATTTTATAATTCTTAAATGCTCACATTGACTAATTAAGGGCATCTAAAACCAAATTCGTCGACGTTTGTTTCTTTGTTTGTTCGAACTTTAGGCAAAAATCTAAACTATTATAATCTTAAAGGTACTATTTTAACTTAAATACTGCGGCATGTTTCATCAAAATCGGTCCTGTAGAATTAAAGATTTGTTTGATCCCTGTTTTAGTAGCCGCCGTTAAGATACGAGAACTCAAGTAAAAGTGCTTTTAATGCTTTTTATATAAATCTGACTCTGTTTTGGGATTTGCTTTGTAGCGGAAAACCGACATTCACGCGGAAAGACGCTAGTATTTATATAAATATTTAGGCCCGTAGGTCAGAAGACATTTTTAAGCGTCTGGTGGTATTATTTGGTGACCATAACGGTGACGTTTTCTTTGGTTAACAAATTAGTATTGCCATCTAACATGGCAATGCCGTTAGCGTCGTGGGCACTAATATTTTTACTGAAAATAAGTAATATTCGTATTTAGAATTAGTCATATAAAGGCGCATATTTTTTTTTCTTTACAAGGTTTTCCAGATGCGTTATTTTCTTTTGACGACAGTATTTTTAAGATGAGATCAAAATAGTTGTATTTAGTCGTAAGGTTTATAATATTATTTATATTAAGATAAGTTGGTGGATTCCAGATATCTCGTAAATTATTTGACTCCAGTTAGTCATGATATTTCAATGTTAAATGCAGACAAATGCTGCTAATAATCTAGATAGTTTGCGTTAAGGTTACAATCTAGATATCTTGCCCGACATCAGTCAGACACATTCTATATCAAGTGTACATTTATTTAATCTTCATCTTCTTATACCAAAAGTTTAGTACATGTTTTTGTAACTGACATGTGTAATAATATATGTAAAATTGGTTTCAACGCTATAGTCTTAACAGCGTTCGAACAAAAAAAAATATATAAGTCAGTGGTGATTGTTGCTGTGTGATTGTTTATTGATTGCCGTGTAGTGATGGCATAATATACATATGTTCTTTTTTCACACATTAATCTAGTTCTAAATTAGAATTCCCTGTGCCTTAGGTGCTGGAGACAACGATAGAGTTATATAGATCAATACTAACACATATATAAATAAAAATCCAAGACTCCGGTACAAACATCCTTGTTGATCACTCCATTTCTTTCCGTGAGTGTTGTGAGAACCAGCTACGGGATGTACCAGGATAATGAGCAGCAGTGTTATCCTGTTCTTCAATCAAAATCTACTGCGATACCTAAGACGCCTGTCAAGCATGAAGATTATGGCAAAGCCCATGTCCAGTTGTGGAATTTTAGGGGCATGATTGTTTGGCTTTTGCAGGCTCCGAACAGTCCAAAAGCAGTTGAAAATAATAAATGTATAATAAATACCTGTAATGCAGTGAAAAGTGGGAAATAAACATCGGGCTCATATTTAGAGGTGCTGCCCGCCGCGGATGGCACAAGTTGTCGGCCCATCAAAGCTGCCACAAAGTAAGTGTACAACGCTAGCGTTACCACCTGGAACAAGATTAAAGTTCTAACTACCGAAACACGATACAACAATTCAAAAATCTATACGTATCAATATAATTAATAATATTATATTCAACATAATATTTACATTTGTTATTATTTTGATATCAATAAGGTAAAAAATCGACAATTATTTTTTTAATACTGTCGAAATATATAATATATTCATTATAGACGTCTCATAGAACCCACACCCCGGGAGTTATCCGAGTTACTCAGGGTTGACAGGGTTTACGCGCAAAATTTCAACTCGAACAGAATAATAATTTCAACGAGTAGGGTGGGAGAGTAGGGCGCCTATTTTTTTAAGGATGGTTTATGGTTTTTAAATGAACGATGTGAGTAGTGCTGCGTTCGCCAGATTATTAGAATTTTTAGTGACTATGTACTCCTTATTTAAAAAAGCGAATTAGTAAAATAAACATTACATTTTTTCAATGTGTTTCTCTTTTTCACGTTGGCCAATTCAAATTATTTTATGAAGTATTTACTCATTTCATAAAATTTGATTTTGAACAAACAAAAAATGAAAAATAAATTGATTACTTGTATCTTTTCTTCAAGTACACATTAATTTAATTTGTAACTAACACTTATAGATAGACAATTTAAGAAATATCTTGCCCGTTTTGATTTTTCTCGGATATACTCAACAGAGAAGGAAATCTTCGTGAGGAAATTTGCATGCTCGCATGGGTGTGTGAAGTCTATCAGCCCGCACTAGGTCAGTGTCGTAGACTAGGGTCTAATCCCCTTCTTGATAAGGAGATATCCGTGCCCTACAAATTCAAAATTCCAAATTCTTCCTCACTACAGTGAGGAAGAATTTGGATTCAGGATAATAATGATGATGATTTATACAAAAGTGCAAAAATTAATTTTAAAAATGTATTGAATTTAAAATAAATTAAATAAATTAAATTTATTATAAAATATTAATATAAATAAAATATTATAAAAATAAAGAATTCGCAAAAATTTAATTCATAAGAATTAAATTTGTGCAAATTCACCGCCGTAACTCATACGGACAGGAAACGAATACTCAAGGTTATTTATTCTGAATAGCATCTAAAATATGAAGTGCTGTGGAGGGATGCTATTCAGGATCTACTCAGCATCGGGTGATTAAGAGTTAAAGAGAGGTGTCGATTTAAAAACAAGATAGTATTGCAGAGACTATTTGCCTACTTGTGAACAAAGTTGAGGTCAACACGTAAATAACATTTTAGATATGTGATATCTGTACAACTGTTAGGAATGAATTTAACGATTATGGTAGTGTAAGAAATGAACAGAGTAGAGGCGACGCCTTTAATTTTCCATCCTTCTTCTCAGACTATCCGCACGAATTTGGTTGTTTAAAAATTATTAGATCGTTAGAGCGTGCAAGAAAAGCGAACACGAAA
>WUAW01014673.1:0-10429 GCA_017165845.1 Thaumetopoea pityocampa | reverse complement strand
CAGTCGCGGCTCGCGGAATATTCCGCGCTTGGTGATATTAGACAGTCGCAGCTCGCGGAATATTCCGGATGCAAATGGGTTAATTAATTCAATTATTAATTTTTTGGATGGATCACCTACAATAGTCTAATAAAATGTGCATCCTTCAAACGGCTCACCTGGTAATTAAACAGTTGCCTGATTACGTAACTTGCAAAAGTCGCATCGCGATTAATACAAAAAATGAAGCATATACGTTACTGGCTGTAACAATAACAAATTTAATTATAATGTTTTAGTGTAGCAAGCGGCATCGCTGGATGCTTGTAGGTTACCTAATTATGGGAAAGGTTCAGCATAGGCGCGCATGGATGCCGTACATAAATTGTTTGGCAGCTTTAGACTCACACTTATACCATAATTATGGAAACTTGGCATTATATTTTAGCAAGATTTTGTATTGTATTTGTAAGAAGTTTTTAAACTAAAATTTTACTGTGATTAAAGTTCTTTTTGAAATGCCAAATAGCCCCTCAGCTGTTGACCGCGCTCTAGGAGCGTGACGTAATGGGATGTTTAATTTAGCCCTGTAACTGTATCTTTCCTGCTCTTACTTGCACAAAGTATAAGGAATGAACAAGGATGCTATATAGTCACGTGACATCAAAGCACCGATATCCGCCAATATTGCGTAACATGGCCGCCATTGTTGTGTCACAGCTGAAGGGATAGTGTAGGATGTTGTGGAGGTCTTGAAGATGTGACTGAATAAATTAAGGTGTGAGAAAGAACTTGAGCATTATGAGTTATCAACGTTGATGTTGATAAAGACATTGATGATCACGTTGGGATATCACCAGCTATAAGTTGAAGTATGGCGGGAGTCGCAGTATCGGAAAAGGAAAGATCTTCCAACCAGACAGGTTTAATGTCTGGCGGAGTTTGCTATTGGCCCCGACGGTTGATGCCGGGACGTTATATGTATATGCTAAGTCGCTATGAAACTTCGTTACCATGATTCAGACTTCTAATGTCGTCACTCAAGTGCGCCATCTGTTGAAGATGTGTGGTTCTATGTAGTGAAGTAGATCACCACAGAACTATCAGTTTAATTCAGTCACTGCAGAATGCTAAACACTCTGTACAAAGATAACACAAAAGAAAGAGTATGAAAGTAGTACAACAGAAAAATACTTCTCTTACTCAATCTAAATTTAAAAAGTTTAGTACTAGCTTGTGCAGATTGATAACATAATTGGCGTATCGCTTGCCCCGTCACGTTTACATTATTAAATTGTCAGTTGGTAAAAATTACAATAAAAAATATCAAGTGGATAATGTATCGAGTAAAACGAATGCTCTATCTATAACTAAAATCATACTAAGTAGGAGCTTTTTTACTTTGTTCTTTACTGTACAAATTTTATTATTTCGTTTACGTGTGTAAAATTATATACCGGAATGCGTGCAGCACGTGACGCAGAACGCTACGACGACGGTCATTCAATGTTAGGAAGGGGTACCAGCATAGGGACTTCCCATTGTTCTTACAGAAAGCACATTCCCCATATTTTCGCTTACACGTACACAGTTTGGGTTGTATATCCAAGTACTTCATGAGCATGTACAGTTTATCGGGAGATAAGGACAGTAGCGCTCCTTCGTGCTGCGACGCCATGTTCTTAATTTTCTAAGAGAGGGCGATGGGACAGCTTCTTTTATTTCTTCAAGGATTCTTGAGTTTTATTATTTAGTTCATTTTCCCTTTGTCTGGTATTGACAGTGACTTGTGCTAGAGCACGGCAGTATCCAATTTCACAGCTTCTAGCGCATCTTTCACTGCCGACGATGCTATAAATTACATATCTGCCATTACGGAAAAAAATATTTTAATTTTTGAAGTGTTACCGACTTTTGATAATCCACCCAAAAATAATGCAGACATATGTANATTCATTTTCCCTTTGTCTGGTATTGACAGTGACTTGTGCTAGAGCACGGCAGTATCCAATTTCACAGCTTCTAGCGCATCTTTCACTGCCGACGATGCTATAAATTACATATCTGCCATTACGGAAAAAATATTTTAATTTTTGAAGTGTTACCGACTTTTGATAATCCACCCAAAAATAATGCAGACATATGTAAGTCCACGATTAGAACATTAACTAAAAAACTTTTTGAAACTACCAGGTGCCCTTGTGTGCACTGCACACTAACTAAAGCAACCTGACAAATGGACAAGTCGTCTTTACCAGTCTGTACGAGTGTGCTAAATGTTTCAGTGAGTGAGTAGGGAGTTTCGAGATGTGAAAAATACTAACCCTATAGGCCCTATGTGCAACTATTTGTGATCCTATTCTGTAACTGCTTGGATAGTGTGTAGGTTGTGTGTATATACAGAATTATATCGGTACATTTTGTGAAAGGCACGCGATTTCGCCGAACCATATATCCGTTCTAAGTGTCCTTGTTGAAAATGATAGTAAGCATTGCTAATTTTCAAATAACACAAGTCTGCAATGAAAAAGTCTTCAATATTAATTGTCTTTTTACTAAGGTCTTATAATTATGATATTCATGAATGAAAAAAGAAATCAGTCACGTAAGAGTAATGATCACATATACATCGTTTTTCTGGGTATGGAATTTTGTACTCTTGGTTTATTTAACTTAATTCATTTGTTGATGTTCTCGATTCGTTTAGTACATTTCCTGTAGTGATAAATATAAATTGCAACATTAATTAAAAAAATAATAATAATGAACGTGGCACTAAATCTGCGGCAGTGCAACAGTTCACCTAACAAGTTTCCTATACTTTTATGGTGATCTCACGGTGTAAAGTAAGAAAAAGGATACAACAGACTTAGAAAAAACTATTTATAAAATTATTTTAGATTTAGATAGAATTTTTCACAAAGATAAGCATTGGGCATCTGATCGTGTTTGTTTTGTTTGTGAGGATGGATTACTAAAATGACCTAAAATTTAGTAAGCCTTTAAATTCGGAACAGCTATGATTAGGACAGAATGATAGGCCATCAAACTGGACCCATTTAAGAATTTTTCGTTGACTTGAATTTTGCAAACCGATGTTTTCTTGTACCTTAGCATAAGATATATTGTGTAAATTAAGTATTTAAATAAGTTCGTCGCAACGAACAGGCGCTGTATGCAAATTATATGGGTATGCTACTGTTTAAATGCGCTTTAAACTTGATGTTTAATCGATGATACATACTAATGGGCGAGTCACCTGTGTTATCTTTCATGTCTTGGTTTTTATTTCTTTTCTACATTAAATTTCACCTTAAATAGATTTATCATCATAATACCCACCGAGACAGGTCTACTGTTCAACCTATGTTCTAATGCTTCCTTTAATGATTATATCAAGTGGCTGTGAGCCGCCTGCATCCACTAGTTGTCTGTGACCTTGGGTCATCATTCCACTTAGTCTGAGGTCTACCCATCTACACTTTCTGGTTCGGAGCCGCCAGCACTTCAGCCCTTAACCAGGTCCTAGAGTACTGATGTAGGTACATTTATTTCATTAATGGATTTAAAATGTCTTGTTTGAGATACAATAAAATTATGAAAAAATACTGAAGACCGTGAAAAAATAATGTGGGAAACCATAATCATATAATTTGTATTATCCTATTCTCATACTAATTTTACAATGTTATTCAACTGATTTAAACGAAGTTTTCTAATAAACCCATTATTTTGAATTATAACTTGCGGGAACTGAAATGAAATTAACATTCATATTTTTTGTCTTTATTTCAACATCTATTTGTTTATCTTTGCGGACGTGTAAGTATAAAAAAGGGATTTTTATTAAAAATCTAAAATCGTTACCTACTAAACCTATACTGTCCAGTGAAATCGTTAGTCGTAAAATTAGAATGAATAAAGGAAAAACTTTGTACAAATAATAAGATAATATCTGTTCCAACGAAAACCGGGTGAAAAAGTTAGTCTAAAAGTAATGTAATTTGAACAGGCACGGAAAACATCCCACAAAATTCAACAGGTGTCGGTCACATGTTCCCCACATTTTTAAGGTCGATAATTATCACAATTTTACCAGTAAATGACTAAAAAAAGTGCACACTAAGAAAAACTCAAAACATACGAAATATTGTGCGACTTAACTTTCCTCGTTTCGACTTCATTAGGTCTTAACATAAAGCACTTCTTTAAACGGTAAGCTGATATTCAAAAGAGGGCTCAAGTGATATTTACGTTTCAATTCATCCAGTGGAATATGGAAGCCATAGATAATATAATAACGATTATATTTTGATAGATTGTGGATGTAAATTCAAAACCTGTATACAGCATCAAACATTATATTTGGGGGAGTAATTCCCGGGGCTTGCTTAAGGGTTAACGTCTCAACGTCCGTCAGTTCTGTGTGCTGTGTGGAAATTTTCTGAAATCCCGTGCAGAGCTCTCTCCGTTGATTGTTGGGAGGCCTTGGTCTTTCTTATGAGACTTATAATCGGTGATCATGTGACCACGACAACATGCATTGATTGAAACCTTAGTCTTAAGACATTGAGGTATTAATGACGAGATGTCATGTAGTTTTCTGAACGCTACGTAGCCGAATTGGATTCGACGACTGACTTTGAAGTTCAGCCCAACTAGTTGGACGAACGGTTCCAGATGTACTTAGTCCGAAAAAAAATTCGAAAACGACCTGTCTGAGATTACTGATAGATGGGGCCGAACATGGTTGTTTACCATGTTGGTCTTCGTCATATTCATTTTAAAGCCCACCTGTTGAAAAACAATATAGAGGTCATCCAGTATTTTAATAAGATCTATCAGGGATTCTGTCACAAGCACTGTATCGTCATTTATGTTGATGCCAGGTTTGTGCCAATTCAACTCTTTAAAGACATCCTCCAGCGTAGCCGTATAGTTTCAGAGAATTAACGTCTCTTTGTCTTACACAGCACTGCAGTTGGATCGGTTTTGAGCTTTAATTCTGTATACGGATTGATAATGGTATAATTTTGTACAAACTTCTCAGTATCTCAGTGTACCGATAGTCTATAAAGGATTAATAAAGGGACCGAAGTATCGTCTCTGTTGTATTAAAGCTCTTATAGTCCTTGAATTCTAAGTTAGAGGCAGATTATCTCCTCAGTCTTGATAATAATTTGACATATTTGGGGTACTTACATAAAGAAGCAGACCAATAAAAGGTTGTCATTACTTACACCAATATCTGCGTAAAATCAAACGGAGATTGACGGTGGTGCCAGATAGTGCGCAACTGAAATTTGTTTCTTTTCTGATAGCACTAGCAAATTCAGTAGAATGTTAGTTCAGCGAAATGACGCTGCAGTAGTTGCAAATCGGCCACCAGTAGTACTGACAGATGTTTGTGCACGATCCAACGTAACGATAAAGCGTATCTTATTAATAAAACAATACGTGATTCTCAGATTTTGGAGACTGTTCTCCGCGTGAACGTGGAGGGGGTTTATTGATTCACATTGAATGATCAGTACCATATCTCTCTAAGTCGCAATATTCTGAATTTTCAAGTGTAATCTTACTGTGATTAATCCGAAAATAAGAAATTGCAATATATATTAAAGGAATGTATTCAAACATATAATTTGTATGTCACGATCCCCCTAGTAACGGGGACAAATACCAATCATGCTGTATAATTGATTATATATAATTGGTAAAAATTATTACTAAAATCTATATTGAAACAGCAACAAAACTCGGCTCGGAGGCTTCCTGTCCGAAAATGAGAAGCCCAGTGTGACGAAGTCCGACTTTATTTCAGAGGGTACGGTGCCATCGACTTCCAACTACAACCCCCGTTCACTACGCCCAACCCACAACAACCCCGACATAACTCGTTGTCTCATGGTCCATATGATATAATCTCTGCTGCAATTTCAACAATGACGTAAAATTAATTAAGAAATCTCAATTTATCTACAGAAGTACAAAAAGAGAAAAGCATTGAACCTGAGACAAATGAGAAATTGACTTTGGACACAAGCACAGAAGATTATATGGAATCTCTTTATTGGCACATCCACGGAGGGAACATTTTTCACGTGATTCAGTGCCTGTGACTGTATGTGTGACATTCGAAAAATTAAACCAGTGATTGGGACTTTAAGAAAAGATAATTTGTTACACAACAAACATGTGTATTTTTTTAGTATAAGACTTCTCTAAATAAAATATATTAGGCAAAGGGAGGGGTTTTCTTTAATCACAAAAGTATTTGTTTAAAATTATTTATTTATATAAGTATTTATCTAAAGATAGCAGTTAAACAATTATAACGGGATACATAATTAAGAATAATACTCAAGTAAGATATCAGGAAATCGTCAAACTTCTCAGATTAATCTGTAAAAAAGAGAAAAATAACTAATTATTTCCATTTACTTTGCTTTTCTGTTCCAGATGCAGATTATGAAGCTCTAATCAATAATTTTTCTTTTCAGGATTCACTCAAACAATATTCAGAGCCAGTGGTTCAGTTTGAGTGTTTGCTCTGTTGTTGCAGTATTACTAACATCACCTTTTTGTTTTTCAGATGATTCCCCCGCGTGCAGCCTTGTCGGCACTCGGTCGAGTCCGAGCCACTCTGCTTCCGCCTTTAATGTAAACATTGCAATACTTTATGCCACGTATTTAATATACAGATTCTTACTTAGAATACATGTACTGCTATGAACTAAATGATAGGAACATGATTTTATCAATGAAGTCAATTTTAAACTGTGATATTTTAGTACCTTGATAATGTAATAAATGTTAACTTGTGTACTGGAGTTCGTTTCATTTACCACGAGTCGCTTACAGTAAGAATTGAAAATGCGATTGAATAATATATGTTTATTAAAATCAGTCCACCCATACAAGTTATAAAAATAAATTCGAGCAAACATTGTGTTACATAGTTCACTATGAAGTCTAAAGACACGAGGTCAAAATTGTATGGTATTAATAAAACGAGAAGTTAGACGCATACCGCGCACACAACACAAGTAGTTTACAGCGTAAAAAATAAAAGCTTCATTGATACTAATTTTGATGGCAGGTGATTTGGGCCGTGCGCTGTACCATTAGGGCGGTAAAGGCCGAGTTAACACTAGAACTACCGACCGGTCAAAATGACCGGTTGTATCAATTGTTCGCGAGATTTTCTCTTTAAATTTCAGTTAATATTTTATGATAATATTATGACTTTTTCTAATTTTATGTATTATATTCTACATTATTTTGTTTTACCACTTCAATTGTTATGATATGTACATATGTGATATACCTATATATACCGACCGGTCAAAATGACCGGTTGGTATTTTTAACGTCTTCAATATGAAAAGTAATGAAAACTTCTCAAAAACTACTTCAAGCTTTACCATCACAATCGATGAACAATTATTTCTTACCAAAGCGAGATGCCGATTCACGCAGTACATGCCAAACAAACCTGACAAGATCGGAATAAAATTTGGTTGGCATCTGATCTACAAAGTAGATTTTTTATAAATGGATTCCCGTATTTGGGAAAGGACGAAACAAGGTGGTCCTGAATTCCTTTTAGTGAGTTTGTTGTCCTAAAATTAATCGAACCACTTACTGGTGCGGAAAAATGTAACGACTGATAACTTTTTACCAGCAAATCACCGGCATCAAAATTATTAGAAAAACTGACTACTTTAGTTGGAACAATTCGTGGAAATAAGAGGGAATTTCCGAAGTTGGCTAAGCAAAAACAAAATATACCGCGATTTGTATCTGAAGTTTATAAAACCGATAATTGTACTTTGACGGTATATAAAAGTAAGCCATGTAAAAAGTACTTCTACTGAGTTCAAAACATAATTCAGTCAATATTGAAAGACAGAAAAAAATACCAGAAACTATTATATTTTATAATAAGACTAAATGCGGGGTAGATATGACAGATCAAATGATCAGAAAATATAGTGTGAAGTCAGGATCTCGAAGATGGCCTCTTCAAGTATTTTTTAACATTCTCGGCTTAGCGGCAATAAATACTTGGGTTTTGTACAATGACACAATCAGCGAAAATATATCGTGAAAAATATTTTAATTAGCAGAAGAAATTTCCGAAGAGTGTAAAGATCCAACTGAACAAGAAAACTTGAGTGACTTGCGGATCCCTGAAAGTTCTAATATGAGAAAAACTTGCCAAATAGGATTTTGTAGTGAAAATAAAACTATAAATATATGTGCTAGTTGTAAAAAAAAACATGTATGTGGTAAATGCACATTGAAAAAAATCTCTATATGTAAAAATTGTGGTGATCTAAATAATAGCTAAACTTAAATAAAAAACAAATAATATTACTGCTTTATGTAATTATATGTATATATTATGTACTTGCAATATTAGAATAAAATATATTTTATTTTATTTAAAACTTTAAATTTTTACATTTTGTCAAGTAAATATCGAAACCGTTCAATATGACCGGGTTGGTAGAAATAGGCATATAACAACTGTTGGTATTTCTAGTGTTAATATGACATCATTACGTTCGTACGGAGTGAATTTGAACACTTCTGGTGTCCGGGCGACGGCACCGCCACCTAGCGCACCGCCCTGTCACAGCGCACTCGTATCGCGTGAACTTACAGCATAGCATAAATATAGAGGATTAAAATGAGTTTGTTATTAGCGAATAGATAGAAACACACTAATGATTGCGGTTAGAACAACTGATTAATGGCAGGCATCTACAGTACAGTACATGTCGCATTACCTCCGTCGGGGTAACTTCCTCGGTGTCGACCGCGTCGGGCAGTGCTTCGGCATTCGCCGCGACGTCGTCCCGTCCGTCACTCGCGAGCTCGTCCGCGTCAGAGCGGCACGTCTGATCTGCTTCAGCTAGATCTCCGTTGTGCCTTTCGGAGCAATTTATTAAATCAACTTTACCTTCTTGACTAGAACGCGGGCTACTATCATTCAAGTCTGAAGGCTCCATGTCCATATGCATATGCCCTGGCCACATATCGTAAGGACACGCGTTCATTTGATGCAGTTGACTATCGCTTGAGCTAAATAAATTCAATGAACCGGCAACATCTTGCATCATTGAAGATTCAGATAACTCGTTAGCGTGCTGAGGTTGTTCGTTATCGCTGGGCGCTGGAACCAACAGAGGCATGTTTTCAATGATGTCACCGGACACGTCGCACACGCGCATACCCTCATACTTTGAAAGCAGTTCGAGAAGCCTTCTTCTACTGTGTTGAGAATATCTTCCGTCTGTGACGTTATTCAAAATAAGTGACGCCAAGGTTTCTATAAATTCAGTAGTGCAAGTCTCTTCGCTTTTTAGTAGCAAAAATCGAACAATTTTGTTATCAATTTGCATTGAGTTGCCGCACGCACTCTGAGCTGATAAGGAATTACGTCCACTGTAAACGTTGGGCTCTCCAGAGGTCGTCGTGACAACCTCCTGCCTGTTCTCTTCGTGAACACTTCGGGCACTTTGGTCTTCAACAACAGAACTGTACTGAGACAAGAGGCTGCGTATGGATTGTAAAACTTTTTGCCGTAAAGCATCTGAACTAATGAATTGTAGTTCTCGAAACAACTGAATCAAAAAGTCCGGGTGCGATTCGTTTACGTCGATCAGCGCAGTTACTTCAGAATAAACATTTTCTCTCAATAAGTCAAACAATTTTGATGCAGCTTTATCTTGAACCTCGCGACTGGTGGATGCTAAATTAGGATTAGGCGTTTCAGATGTACTGGCGATGTTGATATTACTCATTTGAGAATAATCCAGTGTAAAATTTCTTCCGTTGGTCGAGTTCTTCGCGGGTAACTTTGAAGAAGATTTCTTTTTGCTGTTAGCGGATGTATTTAAGTTATTTGAATGTGCCTGAATAATTTCTTGAATAGGATTTGTTATGTTCAAGTTCCTGAATGAATTCGAGGCGGGCTCCGGCAGGTTGATGTTCACGTTGGGCGCGTTCGCCGCGTTAGCGTCGTCTGTGTTTCGCGCGTGCGGAACGCTCACAGTGTCAGAATCGGGGTTCTGGTTCACGTTTAAAACATCGGGAGCAGATGAAAACGACAAGGACCTTTCATAGGCGACGTTCCGCATCGCGTACCTACTGAGGATGTCGTCGTTGTTCGTGTGCGACGTGTGCGTAGTGTTCTGAGATGAGCTCACAGCGTTCGTGTTTCTCTTGGGAGTGACACAGGGGGAGGCGGCCGAGGGCGTGCGGTGTAACGTGTTGTGAGACCGTTCCACTAGCGGGTGCGGGTTGTGCGCCTGCCCGACACCCAAGTGTCCGTCAGCGTTCGCCTTATTACTAGCGGAGAGAAGATTTTGACGAGAGTAGCTGAAAACGAAATTAGTATTTGAGACGTGGGGTTTCATATACACACTATATATATATA
>WUAW01014669.1:78012-91035 GCA_017165845.1 Thaumetopoea pityocampa | reverse complement strand
GGGCAGCAGCGTTATTATATCTCAAAGACGCTTACAAGGCGTGGAATTTATGGAAAATCCCTCCTTTTTAAGGAGAAGGTCGCAGTGGACTTCCACGAGCTGATGATGGTGATGATGATAAATGCGATCATCGTAGGGCTTTTATTTAAAACACGCCCACACGCCAGATCACCTCATCACGACAACATTATGGTAACTCGACTCCCGTAATGGGTGAGATTTAAAGCAATAGAAGGATATCGACTAGTTTTAACCGTTTGCATTTAGGGCCATTTGCGCGCAGACGAACCGGTAGCTCATGAAAACCGATAATGCGGTCCGGTTCATGGTCGTGCACTAACACAGTAACTAAGTACAGACAAACAAAAAATTGTACAGGAGCTTAGAATTTTCGCATTTCGCCGTGTATCAGACTGCCGCACCAAACGAAGTGGTGACCGAGAGTCACCTCTGAGTGCAAAGGGTTAGTGGGTGCGACCCGTTCACCCATCGTATCGCATCGGGCTTTATTCGAATGAACTGTATCGATTGCTATAATATTTTTTAATGAATTTTGTGTATTTGACAGATAAAGGATTTATTTGAATAGAAGATATACAATTTTAACATTCATAATTTTGCTTTTCTAAATAAACATAGAAATCATTTTAATATTATTGTACATATAGTTTATATAATAATTATGATAAAAAAAACTCACCCGTAATTCGACTCAATCTGATAACTGATATAAGATCCAAAGGTTGAAGATCGTTCTTCAGTACCGCTTATAGTAGTATTATTTACGCAAAGATCTAAATCGAAATTAATAATGCATCGGCCATAATGACCGACAGTAATGATTTTAGAAAAATAATCAGCTAATATCGCATGCCATGATAGAAACTGACGCAATTCAAAATTTTAACAAAATGGCGGCATGTAATACTTAAAAAGGGTGCTCTTAAAGCTGGATATTCAAAAGTACCATGTTTCGGTAAAGTGGGGATTATTTAAAATTACGGTCTTTAAAGCAAGTGTGACGAAACAGATTACAAGTTAGATCAGTTTCATTCTCAGCATGCGATATACAGAGCATTACTTCAAGTAGTGTTGCTCGATAGGCCACCATCGATAGGTGATCAGTACTTGATACTATCGATAGCACAAAATGTGTTAATACTATTAATAATTGCAATAGTATCGGTAAAGTTGAACTTGGATACTACTCTATTACTATCTATCGATACTATTGTCGTCCCTGATGAGATTACTGCCAATCGACATTCTTTATTTTTTTATTGTACACACAAAACGAAGTACAAAAATCAAAATTACATTAAAGGCGACGTACAAAGGCGAACTTAACTTAAAATTTAATTCTTTAACAGCAAACCTTTGAGTGAATGCGAGATAAGTATTCGTACTATTGCTAGGCTATCGAGTGACAACACTATTTACAAGTGGTGTTAAAACTGAATGTTGAGGTATTAAACTAATTTAATATTAATTAGCTGTCCCACGTGCCTTCGTACAGTGAGGTTACTGTACTTAAAAGTTTTATTACTAGCTAAATAGAATCTTCCTGCAGAGTTCTTTGACGCCATAAAGCATTAAATACAAAGGAAGAGTCGTAATCGTTCTGACATTTTTAATGTTACACTAAATCTGTTGATTGAGGATAAGATTGAATTTATTAATGCATAGGACGATAATACATTATTTTATATCGATTTAAATCTTTGCTTTTAACTAGATTTATTTATTATGGTTAGCGTTATGCTCGATTTTATACAACATTAGATACTTATCAATAAGTTTATAAATAATGTTTTAAAAAAATCTCGGAATGGTGGATAATACGTCCTTAAACACCATAGATTTTTTATAGTCATAACAACCAGACTGCAGTATAAGCTGGTCGCTGCACCTATTTAAGTTCAGACAGCGCTAAAGATGATTTTGCCCTAAAATTACCCAGTGTACAGCAGCTGATCCGATTGGTTACAGAGCCATATCCAATGTCATCATCGTTGAAGCATGTTTGTTAGTTCCTGGCAGTGACTATTAAAAGAGTATTTGCCAGGTTTCAAAGCGGAGCTTAACTTTGGTAGTTAGGGTCTTTACCGTGAACGCGCTTGACACGGTTGCCCTAGCTCTTTTGTCGCAGGTTTAGGGCGGTATTCATGCCCTATTACCTATACATATATGTGTTTTTCGTCTACCATATTGATGCGGCTTTGGTTAAGTGACGGACGTCTTACACCCATTTCTCCAATTAAGGGACCGGTCGATTAAAGGGTTACATCACTGATAGGCTCAGTTAAGACCTCTTAGACAGTAGGGAGCCTATTTCGCCGAAAATTTTCCGAATTTAAAAACGAGTCTGATAATTATTCTGAAGGCGATGTCTAATTATAGCTGATTCCGTTTCGACAGTTTGGAGTCGTATTTTTCATGAAGTATCTATTAAAAGATTAAATGAAAACAATTTTATCATTTCAAAATTAATTTATAAATCATAACCTATTCTATAAAAAATGACTATGAAAAATGATAATATCACCAACAAAACTTATTTTAAGATGAAGTATATCTATTTTAGCTTTATCCTAAATAGAATGTTCAAACTGTGTAGGAATAATTCCAATAAAAAATCTCGTTGAAAGTTTTAGCTAGTGAAATAATCGTATCACACTTAATTTTAAGTTTGTACTGGAATAAAGTATTTGAATGATAGTTATTTCTATAAATGTTTTGCCTTCGAATAACAAGTCGTCTAGATTTGTAATGATCATTCGAAACTCGGCGTTTGTTTAACTACCGCGATTTTAGAATATTTTTTTTTATGTTACTATGCCTCATATGGCAACACTGATATTTTTTAGTTTATTGCTGATATAGGTAAATTGTGTATTACTGTGTTAAGCTTGTAACAAATGATGTCAAATTTTTTTTAACTGTTTTAAATTTTATTTGTATATAAATATATAAATTTTAGTATATAATAGACAAAAAAATTTAATAACCATTTTGAAGGCTTCGTTAGGAATAAGTGTGTTGTCTGTATTTATAAACAATTATGTATTTTTATATCATGTCTAAGAATAGCAACTGTTAATGTCTATACGACGGCTCTGTAATTTTGTGAACCATTTTCTTTTGGAGAATAAAATTTTTACCAAAATATACATTGTGTTTAGTTATTTTAACCATAAGTACTTAAATATACAGTAATAGAAAACGAGGTACAATTGCTGGAAGTGACGCGAAGGGAAGTCCGTTCAATCACTACATCACCAGTTCCTCTAATGATAGCATGATCATCGAACTGTATTCCTACTCGTCATATCAGGTGTCCAGTAAGTCACCACTGCTGTGTGGTACCGTTATAATAAAAGCTCACTCCATCTCTAATGGGTACTGAGGGAGGCACCTGTATAATGGACGGCAGTGTTATTCTACTATTTAAATAACAGGCGATATTGTACTCAGCCAGCCGAGTAAGGACACTTGTAACCAACCCGCCTGGTGGAGCGTAGCCTAGACCCTCACATTCCTAGAAGACCCGTTCCCTGCAGTGGGATAAGAGATAGGTTTTTGATGATGATGATGAAAATATTTTGTATTTTAGCCAGTTTTTTGATGCTGTCTGATCTGCACAAGTGGTGATACAGTTATAGATCCTCATCTTGTAAAGACATTGAGAATTTCTTAATAAGTCTTAACGACACCTTGATCTCTCTCGACATTTACAAAACGATAGCGATTTTAACATAAATATTATAAAGCAGTTGTAAGTTCATGAATATCTCTATGTTCCTTGCATGTTTTCTTTGTGTTCTAGCATGTAATTATCGCGGCCTGTTGGAAATTTATTCGAATCTCGAGCAATCTTTCATGTGGTGTGACTTATTCACCCATTTATTACATCCACATGAACTCCTACGCACATATGCGATATTCGCCCATTCGCCTCCAAGTTACAACCCAACTCATAGGGTACACACAAATGCCCGGCTCAATTGAGTTACCTCCTAATCCATCCGCCGGCAATGACTTTCTTACACTGTGTGTGTATCCCACATAGAGCACTTTGCCAATGTGGTGTACCTTGCTATTAAGGGCTATGCAGTGATGGCACGTTGTCTACTGTTTATTCTCAATCCTTTATCAGAATTTCCCGAAAGATCCGTAACCGGACAGAATCTGGCAATCAGGCGATAGAACACAAGAGAGACAGACTTCAGTCACCGACATACTGGCGATTATGATATCACCTGGCGTTGAGATGGAATAGTAGTCACTCTCATTCCCCAACAACTGCATTTCATAGTTATTTTTTAGAGGCCGGGATTTGACTCTGGGTGACAGACAGACTTCTTGCGCCATTGGTTAGACATGCGAGTCTTGGTATTGTATTAAGTGCCATGGTAGCGGCCTCGCGAGAAGGGTAGCCGCCTCATCGGATGCGATATTCACAGATTATGCTGATCGCCAGCGCGACATTTTGGGCGATAGGCAAATATAAATGTTCCAAGTTTACGAAACTCTTAGAGAGTCCTAACTCTCTTCTCTACTTAACTCGCTTCCACTTGCCACAATATTTGTTGGTACTAGAAATAAAACACTGTGATTGGGTAACTTACAATAATCTTTATTGAAGAAACATTACAGTGTAGCACAGCCTAGCTGTCCCTACGAAGCTTTCGCTTCATTACTACTGAGTACAAGGCGTGTTTGTTCTTTCGAGTTCTGGATTACGACGTACGGCGCCCGTCACTCATAAACACCAGGATAGAAACGCTGTAAATTGGAGTTTTGTTTTTAATAATAATTAACATTAGTTGAAATTAAAACTCAACCTTACCTGAAGATATTAATTGTTCGTTTGTTACCCGGCGTATTATTTAATTTGAAAATTCGCTATAATAATTAAAAGCTCATATATTAAAACAGGATGATTATCAGAACTGTACAATTTTAAATTTAATTAAAGTGTTGGGTTGAAAATAAATTGTAAGAAAAATTTTGTTATTTGTAGCAACCTACAATATGTGGAGATGCTAGGCTGAAAAGGACAAAGCATCCAGGGCCATAAAGCCGATTATAAAAAAATAATGCTACAACATATCCATGTAGATAGTCCAGCAGTTATGTTGATAATTTACATTTTTGTCACAATGACTGGCGTTTAGGTATGACAGTAGTAGTGAATTCTAAAAATAAAGAGAATTTCTCCATTATTACAAACTTCATAACTCATTATTGAGGTTAGACTGCATTTAGTAATACAGAGGATTAATCTTGCTAATTAGCCGACCTCAATCTATTGGTTAATTACATAAGAGGCCAAAGGATTAAAAACGGGGTTGATAAAAAATGATTTTGTTTTCCAAAATTGAATACAAGCTGAGGATACAAAAAATTGGATAAAGTAGAAGCATCGCTGTTATTTGTAATAAAATTATATAAGAGTTATTATTAAAATACAAATCAAATTCATGCGATTAGCTCGATCACCTCAGAAATGTCAAACAAATCAATTGTTTGATTTCTTTAAGGTCGTCACTAAAACAAATATTTTACACTGAGAAAAGGCTCTTGGTCAAATCGGCAGTAATTTACCACCGGTCAGGGACTATACGATATGTTCTGGTAACGAATGACAAATCCCACAGCCATGGCGTTTATGAGCGACGTTGCGCGGTCTATAGTGAGTGGACGCACGCGTCTTACCACAGGATCAACTATCGGTATGATATTAGTGGAACGTAAGCATTTTTACATTATCAATACTAACGCTGTGCATTTTCATTTGCATTTTTAATAAATATAATATAAATATCGTTAGACGAATCAACAGGATTTTGAAAATTGTATAGACACGTAAGTTATTTAGCAAAGAATGATGCAAACATACAATTTTGGTAGGAAAATGATCCTTCATTATTGAGTAGACAATTTACAGGAGTGAAATGTCTACTGGATGATAAAGGATTATTTTCCTATTTTACAGGCATATTAACCCATTCGAGACATCGCTTTTTTCAATCATGGCGAAATTTCTTTTTTCTTCTTTATATTTTCCATTTTTAATGAAAAAAAAAAAAAGACATGTTTACTATGGAAATCACTCAATTCGTATAAGATGATAGGATATTTATATTATTATTATTGCACACGAGGTGTGCAACCGGTGTTATGGCCTCGGGAATCAATTGCACACACGGTGTATTTCTACATTCTGTATGAGGTGTTATTGGTTTAAAACAGAGCTCCCCAAACTTTTTCTCCGTAGACCGCTCGCCATTGATATGTCGGGTATTACAACAATAAGTATCGTTACGGTATTTTATTTATAAAGTACCCTCACATGTAAGCCATGTTTTTCAATTTTGAGCAAACCTGATCCTTATGTATTATAAAATTTTTGCACATTCATCAACTTTGTGTGTTGTTAACAGTTGCTATAGACCCCCAGCAGGATATCGCCGACCCCCGAGGGTCAATATAAATTAATTTGGGTATCAATGGTTTAAAATAACTGTTTAAACATAGCAGTACTAAGGTTAGTCTGCCTTATTATAATGAATAATTAAAAAGCAAATTGAAAATGCACAGTCGTATATGAATGAATAGAACATGAAACAGTGAGTCCTAAGTATTCGGTAAATATCACATGAATGAGTGCATATTACTTACTTCTAATTTAATTAAAAATTAATATAATTTGGGTAATCGTAATTAATATTGATTATATTTCAGTTACGATTAACAAAAAAAATAATAATTAAATGACTAGATTTACTTATATATTGAGATAATAAAATAATAAAATTATACTTAAATAATATTTAGTTTAAGAAATATTTAGTAACTATAATTATCTAAACAAATGTTTTTTTTTATTTGCAACTCGATATTTTTTTAACGGAGGAACTTAAGGAAAGGTTGGCAACACTTTCCCTGAGTTTTTCCTGAGTTGCCCTTGAGGCTGGCGCTCAGTTGTCCGAGACAAAGCTCGAGTATAGGAAAATCTTATAATTAATGTAGACAATAATGCTAATTATAATTATCCAAATAATAATACAAATTATAATTACCTAATAATATTGTAATTATATTATTAATAGGATAACGATAGTAATTCCAAATTTAAATAAAACATACATATAGAAAAAAAATAATATTTGGTATAATTCTAAATCGTAAATTATCATAATTAAATATCACTGCCCGGTATTTAAAACTAAGGGTTATGCCACACGAGCAGATCTGCCGCCGCTAAAAATCGCTCCAAGAGAGTCCTCAGTGTGCACGTGTTTTTCAATAATATTTCACTTTCTGTAGCTTGGAAAGTAGGTATTTTAATAGTAGCCATTTTAATAGGCCACCATTTGATATTTTACTAAAATAATCTCGCAACAGATGCCAGAAAATGTTAATATTTTTTTCAAAGTTAGAAGACAATTTTATGATTTACTTTTGACTAATAAGCCTTTATAATGACAGATGTCAAACGTAACTTATTTAAATGGCTCTACTATTTGCTGGTCTATATAAAGTTAAGTTTACGTGTATTATGTAATGTGTTTTCGATAGTACAGTTTTACTATATACCATAAAAACTATCTCTACAGAGTGCGAAAGAGATAAACAGAGGCGATGCTTAGTATTGTTGTCCGCAGCGGTTTTCCTTGGCGAGGGGACTGCCCGTGTGATATCAGCTTAGGATGTAACAACTATATAACAAAAGCTAGACTTACATTAGCTTTTGCACTGAAGCATATTAAATCACGTTACATATCGAACTAAATCATAGATATTATAACTATTTTATTACAATTACAATCTTCTAGCGTTTATAATTCTAAACAATAAATTATGTTATCATAATGTTATTTAATATGCAATTTAAATACGCTAATTAAAATCGAATAGTCCTGCATTTTGTAATATTGATTAATAATTTATATACCAATAGGGAATGCATACGGAACGGGCGTTTGTTCTCGCTCGTTCTCGCTAGCACAGTTGCAAAGTAGCATAAGTAGTGCAAGCGAAAGGAAAACAGAAACGTCGTCCATGAATATCATTCTTCAGTGGTACAATATATTTTGAGGTTCAACAAATATATGAACTGTAATCCTATTAAGAGATTTGACAGTCTACCAAAAGTATGAACGTGAGATTTTTTTTTATGTAGCTGTCAATTTAGTTCATCGAAATAATATCTAGAGACAAGAAATATCGAAAACATTTAATTCTCGATAGCTATTTAGACTGACTCTCATCACTATGAGAGTCAATGTAAATTATAGTTCATTGAAAAATGTTTTGTTTATTAAATTGAAATTGTAAGGAGTTACAATTTCAATTTAATAAACAAAACATTTTTCAATTTTTTATGATAATAAAAATATTAATCTACAAATATTATCTGTGTCAAATTATGCTTTAAATAAAATACGAGACTCATATACTGCTTGCATTATATGCTTTAAATAGCACCATAGTCTCATAAGTCTTAGAGATTTCTATGTACCAAGAAGCCAGGGCCTCAAAAGTTTAAACAGGAAAGTAAAAAATGGTTAAGAAGGAATAACGGATTTTCTATGCTTGGGGATATAACCGGGGTGCGACAGACGCGTTAAAATATTTTTAACGTAAAATTTAAATACTTTTTAAAAACATATTCTTTATTTTTCTTAGATTTTCCAATCGGAATTTATTACAAATTAACACGTAGTAACTTTATAGTCATTCTAAATTATTTAAGCCAATTTTATCGATTAGTTTTAGTTCTGAATTCGCTACATTTGCTTACATCTTTGGATTTTTAATAAGAAACGCACAATTATAATTAATGAATTACAATTAATAGCATAATATAATTAATAGAATTTACAGTTTCAATGAAACAAAATAGTACATAATATTACAACTACTACGCCATTTTAATTAAGTCTAATATAATTTTTATTATAATAACAATTCACTATTTTAATGATTGAAGCCAATTACATTGTTCATTTATTATCTGTGTGAGCGACCATTTTACTTTTGATCCCAAAATTTTATAATTTTGTTACGCTAATAATTCAACGCTAAATAAGTCACATTTTAAGACTTTATACATACCATAATTTTATGTAATAATTAAATTATTATACAATAATGATTTTGATGTGCATTTTTATAAATTACAGTATAGTACTGTACAGTACAGTCTACAGTAACGATTACTGATATTTTATGACTGTACGGTTTTTATAACAGTAACTTTACTGTTGTTTCAGTACTATTATATAGTAATTCGTTTTCACCCTCTCAAATTAATCATAATAAATAACAATTTTAATTTTAACAGTATATTTTCACGAAANTGCTAATAATTCAACGCTAAATAAGTCACATTTTAAGACTTTATACATACCATAATTTTATGTAATAATTAAATTATTATACAATAATGATTTTGATGTGCATTTTTATAAATTACAGTATAGTACTGTACAGTACAGTCTACAGTAACGATTACTGATATTTTATGACTGTACGGTTTTTATAACAGTAACTTTACTGTTGTTTCAGTACTATTATATAGTATTCGTTTTCACCCTCTCAAATTAATCATAATAAATAACAATTTTAATTTTAACAGTATATTTTCACGAAAGTTGTCAAATAATCTGTAATTTTTAATGTTATCGCTGTGTTTTTAAATTTTACTAATGTCATCCCAAAGGGTGAAAGCGAATTTTCTAATAACCCTGTTTAAAACACGTCTTTTAAAGGACATTTTTTTTGTACAATAAACAATGTCGAATTTATGTTAGTTATTACCCGTGCAGGTAAAGAATTACATTAAAAATGGCGGCTGAAATAGTAGCCACGAGACTGAGTCGAATGACGTTTTTATATTATACGGTCTATAAGCGCGAGTGAGAGTATAACAACGATTATGTGTAAGTGAGAGGAGAATAGCGGCGACGTTGTTTATAATCCCATTTTTAACTTGCACGGGTAGTATATTCACATTATAATAATAATGACATGTCATACGACACAATATGCTCGTATAGTGTTGAATGACATGACATTATTATGTAACGACAAATATGTAACAGAATATAATATTCTGTACACATTCATACAAATTATTTAGCCTTAACATGGATTTCTTGTACCTTGAGTGACAACAATACACGCTTTCAAATGAATAAGTGATAATATATTATAATAATTCGTGACTCAGGTACAAATATTCTTGCGATGAACACTAATTATATTCCTACCTAATTCAAACCCAGATTCCTTACGGAAATATCTGTGAGGTGGTAGGAAACATTTGAAAAATAATAATAATTGAACAGTATGTGCTATTGACACTATTTGGGTACTCATAAAACAGCTTTTTTTTTCAAAAAACTTTCTAATAATGACGCCTATAATCTTCAGTAAATTTCCCCACAGTAAAGCAAATTGGACAGCATAATCCAAAAACGTCTATAAATTATTATAGTCTACATATAAATTAAATAACAGAATAAAGCATATTTTTCTCTTAAATAGTATTTAGTTGAAAAATTGCATTTTAATATATTATAATTGTTAAATAGTGCAACAATTTTAACCTTATAAAATGGCGGCGTCGTGGTTCGTTACCCGATACGTCTCATTGCCCGCGGGGGCGAAATGTGGGCTGCGGATAGCCACTCTGCCACATTGAACGATCGTAGCAAGTGGAAAGAAGTGGTCTCTGCCTACCCCAATGGGAAAGAGGCGTGACTGTATGTATGTCTGTATGTAGTATATACTATGGTCTCTGCCTACCCTTATGGGATATCGGCGTGAGTATATGTATGTATGTAAATAGTGCAATTTAATTGGCGTAGTTTTTTTTTAATAATTTAATGATATTGTTTAGTTTATATAAGGATGTCGACAATCAAGAATTTTTAGGGTAAGTACATAGTGCATCATCATCATCAACATCATTATCATCATCAGCAGCTTGCGGAAGTCTACTGCAGAGTATGGGCCTCCTCCTTAAAAATTGAGGGGGGGGGGGGGGGGGAATTCTCCAGATTAGTGACACTTAGGCTTAAAATTCATAAATCACATCCAAGTGCAAGCCGCCATATATATTTTAGTAATTAAGATTTTAGTGTAATGGTGGTACAAAATAACACAATAAATGGCTAAAAATAGGTGCGACCAATGAGCAAAGCGAGGAGGAGCGTGTTAGGCTGTTGTAGAAAACCCCACTAAATAAATAGTAATTCTGCCAAATGGGACTTAAAATTTACAATAGCCGCGGGTCCTCTATAGATTAAAATTTATTTCAAGTCAATAAGCCTAAGTGTCACTATTCTGGAGAAAGGCCAATCCCATTTGGTAATTCTCCATTTGCCATAATCACCGCGCCTGGCACGCGTCTTGGAGATCGCAGTACATTTTGATTGAATAATCGGATTGTTATCGGATTATTCAATCAAAATTTACTGCACCCATTATCTTGGTACATCCTGGTTGGCTGGTTCTCACAGCAACTACGTGAAGAAATGCAATGACGCTATTATTGTGCGGCGCCACAAAGCAGTTATCAACAGTTAGACATATTTACCAAGATCATATTGTAAGCTGTATTTACCAAGATCATATTGTAAGCTGTATTTACCAAGATCATATTGTAAGCTGTATTTACCAAGATCATATTGTAAGCTGTATTTATCGGTAACTATATTGATGTGGTTCTGTCGAAAGTAGTGCCACTAAATTTGTATCAATTACCCGTCAGCATGGAGTCGCCACACTCAAATTTTATTTTTAATGAGTCTCATAGTTTGTTGAACTAAACCAACTAACATATGTACGTTCACGGCAATGTTGCAAACAATTCTGTCGTCCGTTTACTAAAATACCGATAACTGATATTTTGAGAAATTTGAGATATACAATGTGTCCGAGATCACATTAACGATAATTTACGGATGGATTCTACATCTCATTCCCACTCTAAACTATATTTTTAACTAATTTTTTCGAGTTTTTATTTCTAATTATTTTTAATCTAATTCTTTTAATATTTTTAGGTGTTTAATGATGCAGAATATTGTATATAAAATCGAATAAGACTATTTGCGGACCTGTGAAGCCATATTCAAGTTATTGCTTGTTTAGCTACACACTTTTAAGTTATGCCAATAAACATACAAAAAAAAACGCACAAAAAAATGAAATGACCACGCCAAAGAGGGGGAAGTGGGTAGACGACGAGATGTAGAACCCACCCCTAAATTACCGCTAACACAAACCCAGACACATTGTATATAATTAGTAAAGGAGCATTTCTTTTTTCTATCAATCAGTCCAAGTCATATTGTTATTTAGCTACAGGCTCTGGAGACCATGCACACGGCCAACTGCATCATTTCTGAGATCATTCAGTACGGTTATGTCAGTTTATAACACTAGAATACACCGACACGCCCGTAACCTTAACTTAACCTTATTAAACTTAGCACTTGTATAAAACTTAAAAGCTTAACAACAAACAAGTAATTTGATCTAACATAGCTGCATGTAGCATCAATCTTTTCCATGATAATTGCTCACGTTTCTGACCATGACTCAAAATTAAGCTTATCACTTAACGGCCTTTTAGTGAATGGGGGGCAGAATTGGTCACGCGACATAAACATTTTATAGAGTTTAGCATCAAAATTACATTGCGTAAATATTTAAAGTGAGTACAGTCAAATTGGTATGGAGATGTTTTTACCTCTGTAGTAGAATGTACGATCAGCAGATAAATACATAAACGAATATTTTTTTATATATTTTTAATTTTTATAGATAGGTTCCTAATATTATATATATTAAATGTAATTTAATATGTATAACTCCTTTCTTTCTTTTTTTCGGTGTGACACATGCTGTTAGCCGCGAGGCTTTTACAGCGTCATCGGACGGCGAACGCGAAGTGCACTCCAGTCCAGCCTTAACGGCTGTGAAGTGGAGCGACTAGCACGAGGG
>WUAW01014669.1:25739-37117 GCA_017165845.1 Thaumetopoea pityocampa | reverse complement strand
GGCCCTAGACTGAGTGGTTGTAAAAAAAATGTTTGAACGTTAATTGTCCGATTCAAACGCGTAAACCAGCAGGACGCAATTAGAGCACGCTTTCGGCAGATGTATCACAATAACACTACTGACATTATTATTGATACTCACGATGCATCACTCTATTGAGCAGTAGCCTAAACAAAATTTTGACTCCAATCCACTTATAGAAATTACTAGCTTTTGCCTGCGGCTGCACCCGCGTGAATGTCGGATTTCCGTAACATGGAAAATCCCGACACAATCATAGATTTATATAAAAATCGATAACCGCTTTTACTTGACCTCTTGTATCTAAGCGGCGGCTACTAAAACAGGGATCAAGCTGTATCTTCAATTCTACGGGACCGATTTTGATGAAATATACCGCATTAATTAACTCGGAAGTAGTACCTTTAAGACTGCAATAGTTTAATCAAAATCTACCCGCTGGATTTTGCGTAAAGTCCGAACAAACAAACAAATAAACATCGACAGATTCGGTTTCAGAAGCCCTGAATTAGTCGATCTGAGTAGTTTGTTTTTAAATATCTTTGATATTTGAAAATTTGACTTTTAACAATTTTAAAATATTATAGATAGACAGGTAAATTCTAGATACCTACCAAGAATGACTAACTAGTTAAATAATAATGTTATAACGACGATACGGGATTGATGATTAGAGGTTCTTCTTGTTGTGATATCTTGAATCCACGGTAGTTAGTTACTGTTTATTTGACCTGATGGTACAGGTAATGGGCATGGTAACTGGCATGGTAACGTAACCAGATACAATGTTTTATTATATTAAACAAAATTGAATTACAATATGCGTCGCTACAATGGGATAGAATAGTCATGTAATAGTTATGAATAGTCAACGGTCAGTGCGTGCCCTAAGAATGTTTACATTAATGCACTTTCTACTGATGTACGCGTTCAATCCGTACTCAACATGCCCAAATGAACACAGGCGATCTTTCTCACATCAGAGACACCAAGACTCTTCAAATCGTAATTATGAGTTACGCATGCATTTAGTTCGCACAACAGCACACATTCACATCATCGTTCTTATTTTACATGTAGCCGCTAATTATCTATTTGAGCTCTGCTAGCACTCACTGTCCTATTGAGAATTAATCTGGTAATTATTTTTTATAAGAGATAATTATGTCTAAATATAAGTAAACAAATTTCTTGGGTTAGTTTCGAGCGTTGCTAACTGCTCTTACGAAATAACAATAAATAACACACACACACAGCACTTAGATCGTTGATAGATATTTGTAAAAAATTCCGTTGATTTGATATAAAACATAACTAATTAGCTACTATAAAGCCGGGGACATACTGTGGGACAACCTATACTCTTATAGCAATATTAATTATAGATCCATTTTTATGACACAGAGGAATGACTACTGCAATTCACGGGGCGGTTTGTGGAGCCTGTCGGACTCCTACCAAGCAAAAAACACTGCGGTGGCAGTGAACACAAATAAAATACTCGTTTAGAGTTTGTTGTGCGGTGGTCTTCATCGACATGTTAGAAGTACTTTGGGACGCACTATGAATGTTCTACCGATGCCACCCAGTGCCTCACTTCTTAGACCGTTTTTGGACGGTGCGAGGGGTGGATGAGATAGTTTAAGCTTGCTCCTCTCTGTACCTCAGCAACTTGAGCAACTTGTTTATGCCTGTAAGAGTCACATCGCCGTTGTTTTCCCTGCGGATCGCATATATTGACACTCAAGGACCCCGCTCCTTAAGATCGCGACCCCCAAGAAACCTGATATTTTATGTCAGGTTTCATGATAAGCGGTTCGGCATGATAAACCTGATATTTTATGTCAGGTTTCAAAATACATACAGACCATTTCATGATAAGCGGTTATTGCCGCCCATATGTATCTTCAAGAGATTCCAAACTGTGTAAAATTCTGAGGTGATCAGATGTGTTTCATGTTAAACTTCTGGTTAAATCAAATTAGAAACTAAAAGGATGAAATAATTAAACAGTGTTGACTAGTGTTTACAGAAAAGAGACATACGATTTAATTGTTAACTTTTAAAATATACTTGAAGTCATATAATTTGCTTTTGTAGAGAGCTATACTTAGAATTTAATTGAAGGACTAAAACCCGAAGAGATAGATATCCGTGGAGGAATCAAAGTAAAATTGTTCATAGAATCGGCAAGTCGAAGTGGCAATACGTAGGTCTTATACCAAGCAGAACGTATAAACGATGGTTGAGAGAGACTCTCGAATAGTGATTATGGAACATAAATGTTAGCGTGGGTAGGTCCGTTACCCGTCTAATGAAAATCTATCATGGGTCCCATGCATTCAAGAACCGTTCATTGTGTTTTAAAAGGTAGGTTTATTCCAGCAATTTAGAAAATATTGCAAACTCAGACAAGTTGTTAAGCGAACTCTGAGTTAATAAAGGCCGATGAAGATTTTCTTTATGTCCAAGATATAGAAAACCAGGCTACAACCCACGTGATGAAAAGCTGCTGTTACCAGTGAACATCTTGAAAAGATTCGAGATGGATTAATTCTTATCTGTGACATGGCAATAGGTTTTGTTTATAATTTTACAAAAGCTGGTTAAAATTAAAAAAAAAACAGAAACGTAATAATCGTAAGAGTGCATGAGGAAGCATCAGTTGAAACAGGCCAATAATGACCTAAATGAGTAAAAATGGGGTAAAACCTGAAATTGGGTAGCAGAAATTTGGTTCGTAAATTGTATATATCTAAGAACATATTAATTAGAGACAAAATAGAAAAAGTGGTACGAATGAGAAAGTAGAAGAAATAGTTCTACTACTTGAAAGTTCACATGTTGTTATACCCTTTCAATTCTAATATAGATGCGTTCCTACTTCAGTCTGTGATTGTTGGGATATAAAAATAGGTAAAATCTAAATGGATTGCTGCTATGTAAAGGCAGATTAAAGGTTAAGTGATGATGTCCATTTTCTGTTCTGGTTCACCCTAAATTCAATCACCAGTAAATTATATTTAATTAAAAAACATTTTAACATCACTATTAAAAATTAATATTAGTAGGCTAATTCTTGTTTGTATTATACAGTGTACAGATGTGTGTACACGCGCCATTAGGCATTCTTTGCTACTGTATAGCTATGATAAATTCCGAATAGAGAGGTTCGTAATTAAAAATATTGTAACTGATAACCCTAGATCATGGGCAAGTTAGTTAATGAACAATAATGAAATTGTATATAAATTGAGGCGCGGACACCATTCTCAGACGAGATCGTGGTAGACGAGTGAACATATAAGATTATATACATACATATATATACGGCACCATGTATTCAAAGACGTTCTTACTATACCTTATTGTACAACTGTCACTCGAATATTCATGTAAGTACATACATATATATATATATATATATTTTTTTTTTCATGTAATTTATTCTAATAACTTTTGAAATGATGATTTCTTTTATTTTTATGTAAAAAATACGTTCTTATCGTAACAATTAAATTGTTACAGACTATTGTCATTAATATATGTATTCTAAACATTAAATTGAGGACCTTTTGGCTCAGTTACCACTAAAAGTTACCGTTAACCTATTTTCTGAACAAATTCTGTCCTGGATTCGAATACTGGTAGGCCAAACCTTGTATAATAATTACGAATGTCAAATGATGTAAGCTTTGATTATAATTACGTGCAGAGATAGACCACTAGTTTCAATAAATTAAAAATCTATCAGTCAGTTCTGTCAAATTTATAAGGATCGAAATATCTGTAGGTACATTGAATTTTCTTTTTCGAGAATATTAAATAGGAAGGCTAGAAATAAACAATGGCATAAAACATCATGTCATGATAAAATGGTTGAAGGAAACCAACTGAATATATGTTAGTTTAACAGAATCAATGAACAGGAAAGTGAAATAAAGCTTGGTCTCTTTATTGTATAAAGTCACGCAGAACGTAGATAATTTTAAAAATTGGTTATCATGTTTACAAGAAATCCCCTAAATGGTGTTAATTTTAAATATATAAATTCTTGCCATCGTCTGCCTCTTAACGCAAAGCAAAGAACATGGCTCACAATCATCAACAAATATTTCATCAACACATTTTTTTTGAACGAAGAAAAAAAAACCGAGTATTGGAATTGCTACAAAAAGTTTGTTTCTGTTGACATATACCATAAGAAGGGTTACAAACATTGTCAGTCTCTAAAAAGCCTGAGCTACCGGTTGCTTATTCCACAATCTGCACGCACACACACTCTGCACAATCACGCGTCATGGAAATTGGCGTGAGAAACGTACGTTCTAGATCACTGATCACTTATTTAAATAATTTTGATGAAGTTTTGATTCGCATCATGGAATAGACCGGAACAGTGGAATTTGGCAATTGATATGAAATTAGAGATTAACATATATCAGTTATATCAGTTTCAGAACATCATTTTCATTAAAGTCATTATATCAGCTTCAGAACAGCATGTCTGGAGATGGGACTACAATTACGTCAAGAGCGCTAACGGCTACTTCAAGTACCACGATATGCCAGCGAGTTGGCACAACGCCCGCAAGCAATGTCACAGTGAAGGTATGATTTGAAATTTGAGGAGTTCACGCTTCGTAATGAATAAGTGTAGGGTCATTTGTGGTCTTCCATATGTTTATGTTAAAATTAATGCAAAAAAGGCTTTTGCAATTAATCTCATGCTATGTGCTATGTGGAAACTGAGAAATACCTCCAAAGGTTTCAAAAGAGATTGATATACTCTATAATCTTCCGATGCAAACGTAGATGTGTTTCTACTCCGAACAACAGAGTTACTTTTTATAAATGTGATACCAGGAGACGAACTATATTAACTGAAATTAGAATCGCGTCGAGCATTTCTATGGGTGAGGCTTATTGAATTACTGACTGGCAAATCTAGCACATTCGTGTGAACTGATACTACCAGTATCACTAAGACATTGAGTGTCGTTATGGCAAGGGATCGTGGGATCCGAGAGCACATCACAATTGTAGTTATTGCATTAATAGTAGACCCAAAGTTAGATAGGGATGGTGCTAAGGACAAGAGCTAAAGTAACCCTATTTTCAGGTGCTATAATGGCGTCACCGTATTCCGACAATGTTCAAAATGCGCTTCTGAGCCAGATGAAAACTCGAAAGGCGTTGGATGTCATTTTCGTAGGACTTCATGCGGCATTTGAGGAAGGCGAATATATGACTTTAGATGGTAAGTGAGAACCTAGATAGATAAAGTACTAACTCTCTAGATTCGAGGATGTATGAAATCTACCAACCTGATATTGACTAGCAGAAAGATCTATGCTTAAGAGTGATAAGGAGGGAGGGGGAGCTTAAAGATCTGTTTATTATAACAAAATGAGGTGTCGTAGGATATCCAGCATAAATGAAACTACTTACGCATTGTATATAAAGTCGAATTTAATTGTAGCTCGGGGCTTTCGAATTGAATTCCCTGTTGCATTTTCTCTATGTCACTCATTTATAAGACGCGCTATCTAGCTAATAATGTGCACTTCATTGTTGTGTTCGTGAAATTTTACTTTTTGTGAGTTAGGCCCCATTCCAGACGCGTGTTTAGAAATTTTAAAATACTACAACCGCTCAGCGCGTTGTAAAGGCGATTGACTTATGGAAGATATATAAAAAGCTTTTAAATATTTCTAGTACAGAAATTAAGCGATTTATGTATTCTTTGTGTAGTAGTTTCAAAATATAACTTACTGATCACTTTCAAAACGTTATACTTCCACAAATAATTACACAAGACACAGTCAACTTTGAGAAAAAGGCTGTTTGTTGGAACTGTGATTGGATTTATTGCGTCTGTCAAATTTTAAATGAACTGTTGCCCAAGAATACCATTGCGTGTATACAATACAACGCTGAACAGGAGCGGGAAAGGTCCAGACGCAGGTTCTAAAAAAGTATCTAAAGTTTCAACTTATTTCAGGAATTCCATTACATAAAGCTGACATGGAATGGGTGAAACATGAATCTGAACATGAGAAAAAAAATGAACAGTGCCTTGTGCTTACATCAGAAGGTTTAGTGGATAGTAAAAATTGCGATGACAAGTACACATACTATTGTTACAAGAAAGATGCTGAAAATAATGACATGATATTTCTGAATTCCTGTGGCACTAACACTATTGGTAAGTAATTGTTTTAATATTAACTTATTGTGCTGGCTGTCTAATGGTAACAAAGTATAAATTTGTGGAAAAGAAAATACTAATCAACTGAAACAAGCCAATATTGCCGTTAATAAATTAATGTTTGTAATTTGGCGGCAAAAGTTTTGTTCGTAAATTGGAGATGTCTAAAATGATAATAATATGAAGCAAGAAAGCAAAGTGTTAAAAATCAGAGGATTTTTTGAACGTTTACAGACGAAATACCTATTAGTTTGTATAAACTATTTCACTATTAAATAAAAACATTGAATTTTAATTTCAGAGTACGAACACAGCAATGTAACAGACAGTTGGTACAAGTTTCACCCAGAGCAACGCACCTGGCAGAGTGCCCAGAAGACATGTTCCGAGGAAGGAGGATACCTGGTCATCATCAACAGTGACGAAGAAGCTCAAGTAATCAAGCACCTTTTCGCCAAATACCCCGAAAGTGCAATCGATAGTGATTACAGGAATGATACTGCCTTTGTGGGTTTCCATGACTGGGGACATTGGGGTGACTGGAGAACTATTCACGGTAAGTTTGCATTTATTTTCACTTACACCTATATTTGACAGTCGTTATCCTGTATAAACACCCGTCGCGTCTCTGAAGAAGGAAGTCCCATGCCCCAATTAGTGGGGACAAATATGGACCGATTCGTGTGCATGTGCTAGTATTGCGTTGCATAAAAACATTTTCATATTAAATTACGTTTGCAGAGATTTTTAATATAGCTGAGTAATAGCACCAGTTTCCTAAATAAATTTGTAAATTTGAAGATCTAATTGTAGACTGAAGAGAAATGAATAATTAAATAGATGGAAAATAATTAATTGATACTTTATTCAAAAAACCTACAAATGTATGTAGACAATATAAAGTCAACTAATAATTAATTGATATTTGAATGAGAAAGAATACTTAAGCAACTAGATAACTTGAAAAACAACTAAACTTGTAGAAAAGATTTGAATTGACAGATAATTATAAAATATTTGTAGCAATGCAGAGCTTTGAAACGTTTGAATTTAGCCATCTAATATCAATACCTTGAAATATTTCAGGCGAGACTGTTGATCTCGTCCCGTCACTAATGAGTGGAGTCACAAGCCCTAACAGTGGAGACACATAAGGACTGATTTGTATATACGTGACAGTATCACGCAGCGCAAAGACACTCTCATTTTATATTTGCAGGGATTTTTTAATAATTATGATTTCATATTACCTGAGTAACAGCTTCTATTTCCTAAAAGAATCTGTAAAGTTGGAGATCCAACAGTAGACTGATGAAAAGTGAATGGTTAAATAGATGTAAAATAACTAATTAGTTGATATTTTAATCAAAATGCATACGTATGTATATATGAAGTTAAAACAAAACCTAATAGTCAATTGATATTTCAGTGAAAATATCTAAACCGATAGATAAATTGAAAAACCATTAACATTTATTTAATAACTCGCAGAAAAGATTTAAATAGGCAGATAATTATAAATAGCTAATAATATAATATTCATAGTAATGCAAAGCTTTGAAAGTTTGTATTTAGAAATTCAACTAATTCATTACTTTAAAATATTTCAGGTGAGACTCTTGAAGAAGCTGGCTACAGCAAATTTGACGAAGGAGAACCCAACAACTGGCACAATGAGCAGCACTGTGGATCAGTTTCACGCGAAGGGTTGCTTTGGGATATGAATTGCGATAAAAATAAATTGGCATTTATTTGCGAGAAGAAACCTAAAAATTTAGTATGCACAGCAGATCAAATTTAGTATGCGCGGCAGATCAAATCGCGTAATTGTTTAAAGATGTAATAGGTATTGTGGGGTGTGCCCCACATATGCTGTACCGCACACGTTATTGGATTGGATATTTAATATTTTCAATTGTTAACAGCCGCATTCAGACTGTTAATTAAAAACTTTCTAGATTAATTGTACCAAGATTTAAAAATCTACTTAAACTATTTTTATCTGACGCCCCATACTGTTTTAAATAGAGAATGAGTTAGCATTTGAAACGTAGCTTACCGGCTACTGTACTCGTTGAATAACAGTAAATAAAATCATTATTCCGTAGATCTGAAGGCATATCGCGTAGTGTACTTACTTTAAACATTGAAATGCTACCCTTATGTTAAACTTTTTTCAGTGCAGCGGTGTCTTGTCACTTGCATATGTATAATATATTGATATAATTATTGATCTATTTCGTATTATTTCTTATGATAAACTGTTAAGAAACCTAGTTGTCCTTGTATTCCTTGCACACATAGGTTAAAAATTATAGAAAAGAATTACCTGATTTATAAAATTAACAGAGTTATACATATTTAACATAAATGGAAAGCTAAATTATTAGACTATACAAAAAAGAAGGATTGCAAAATTGCAGCCGAATTACATTATGCGATATAAAAGATTATGTGTTGAGCGATGTAGAAATAGTTTGTGGGGAAGGATGCGCGTGTTGTATAAATAAAAACAAACTCGAATAACTCCTTTTTATTCCCACATAAAGTATGGATTTACAAATATAAAATATTGTAATGTATACATGCATGTGGAATTTACGCACCGTAGCTCACCCGATTCATCCTTTGTTAATAACCTAGCAACGACGCTTAAAATTCAAAGGAGAATGTGTGCGGCAAGGACAAGCTGCTAGAAGTTTAATATAATCCCAGTTTTGCTCAACAAGTTATCAATATGATTTGATTAAAATCCTATAAGCATTTTATACTCACAGACAGGTAAAAGGTACAAGGTAAATTTACCAATCATAAGGATTAGGTTAATGTCGAACATGTTATGTTACCGCTATGACGCGGTAGGTAAACAAAAGGATACCACTTTTAGTTAGCAGGAGAAGGTCGCAAGCATCAACGCTAACTTCTGACTTTTCCAAAAGCTCACTTACTGTGATAAAAAAGCTTATTGATTATGTTAAATAAACTTAGTCAACTAATGAACTTGGTGATAAGTTCATTACAATGAAGATAGTTCTTTGAGAACTTTGTCTTTCTTCGTAAGTAGTAAAGGGAGAATATCTACAGGAATTAGGGTCCTACTTGTTGTACACGAATCGGAGTATTTGGGTATATTAACTACGAGTAATTTATTGAGGAAACTATACCGCCCAATTAGGAAGGAAACATCACTGTGGGGTACGGAATAGGTTGTTAAGAAGCAAAAAGGCCCTGTGATATTAGGAGAGGCAGGGTTATTTATGTTAAGCCGCCAACTGGCTAGAGGTTGTTTCAACTATTCAAGCAGTAAGCAGAGGGGCGATTTATTAATCGAATCATACTAGACGTGCAACCACGGTAGTAGTCACTAGGATTAGTAAAGCCAGGAACGTGTATCTACTAGGAGTTACCGAATTAACAGTTTAAGAAACACGATTGGCATCAAAAGTTTCAAATTGATGCTTGAGGGTACTTATCCACGTAAGTATAATTATGTTGTATATCAGATATTTCAGCACTATCATTTTCTGGAAACAGGAGATGTTATAACTGAGTAATTAGGAAAATAGTTACCAACAATTTTAATTAAGGCGTGAAGTTTAATGGCATGATGTTTTCATTTAGACATGATGGGTCTGAACGTGGGTTACTTTAGTTTTGACCATAATAAAGTATATAATGCAGCGGCATGACAGGTTTTTGAACACAAAAACCGTAGAGGGACAGGGAGGTGATAGCATTGGGAATTGTATGTTGTGGGATAGACATTTCATGAACGCTGTGAAGGATTAAAGACTATTTGTGGGAGATATAAAGGTAAAATTGTAGGTTAAGGAATCACTAGTAGGACTAATTATGAATACACAATACTGAAATGGTCTGAGGGTTGACAGAGTCCTGAAATATTTAAGGTGTATACTTCTAGATGATCGGGAGGTATGACTTCTATCTATACTATTACAAAATTGTTAAATGTCAAATTTCCAAAATCAAAGATATTTAAAAACAAACTACTCAGATCGACTAATTAAGAGCTTCTGAAACCGAATCCGTCGATGCTTGTTTGTTTGTTTTTTCGGGCTCCACGCAAAAACCAGAAGATAGATTTTGGTTAGACTAACTAGTCTTAAAGGTACTATTCCGACTTAAATACTGCGGAATATTTCATCAAAATCCGTCCCGTAGAATTGAAGATACAGCTTGATCCTTGTTTTAGTAGCCGCCATTAAGGTACGAGAGGCCAAGTACTCGTAAAAGTAGGTTCTTAGGCGTTTTATATAAATCTATAATTGTGTCCGGATTTCGCATGTAACAGAAAACCAACATTCACGCTGGCGGAGCTGATCAGGATGGGGATTAAGCCGTAGTCTACCGCGCTGGCCTAGTGCGGGTTGGTAGACTTCACACACCCATGCGAGCATGCAGATTTTCTCACGAAGTTTTCCTTCTCCGTTAAGTACATTGGTGTCTACAAAGTAGACCGTACATGAATCACAAATAATAACTGAGTGATAAGGGACCGGGATCGAACCCACGACCCTTCGATCGTAAGCCGTGTCTAACACCACTACACCATCGATATACTTTCAGATTGTACTTTCAGCTGATCTATTTGAATTTATTTGGTTACTTAGTGTTAAATATAGGAGTATAATAAAAACGATTTAAATATTTATAGGTTTTTAAGTGGAGAAACACTGATCATTTGGAAAAGAATACCCATAATTACTGGTGCCGAAATTAATAATCCGTTAATATCACTAATTCGTATAAAGATTGACAAAATAGTTAAATAGCTACGGACAAGGAACGATTACATCAATGCATTTCTACTGACTGACTGACTAATGTGGCCAAATGTGTACCGTAAATTGGGGTGTATAGAATTTGCTGGGCGTTTAGAAAAAAAAATCAGGAAAGTTTTTAACACTCATGTTTGAGTCGGATGTTAAAAGATTTTAGTAGATTTTTTTTAGAATATTAACAAGCAATATTTATACTTTGAGTTGGCAATATTTGATATATATCAAAGTTGACTGGATTTTTTTTAAATTTACTCCAAAGTGTGCGGTGCATAATAGCGTATATTTTAACTGTTTATACTTTTGATTTTTAGTGTGAAAAATTTGTTTAATTTCTCATTTATTGT
>WUAW01014648.1:2410-19401 GCA_017165845.1 Thaumetopoea pityocampa | reverse complement strand
CCTTCACCTAAATTCCATATTCCTATCTCAATACACCTTTCCCACCTCATCCTCTTTCCTTTCCTCTCCATTACGGCGTGGGAATGCAATGAGGAACTTTAATACTTTTGAACCTTATAAAATGGCGACGTCGTGGTTCGCCACGTGACACGTCTTATTGCCCGCGGAGGCGAAATGTGGGCTGCGGATAGCCACTTTGCTACATCAAACGATCGTAGCAGGTGGAAGGAAGTGGACTCTGCCTACCCCAGTGGGTAAGAGGCGTGACTGTATGTATATATGTAGTATGTACTGTGGTCTCTGCCTACCCTTATGGGATATCGGCGTGAGTGTATGTATGTATGTACGAACATCGTATGATTTTAGTAGGATTTATAATAGTACATACAAACAATTACGCTTTTTCCCCTGGCTTTCCGGCGGGGAATCAAACCCCGGTCTCCCGCGTAACAGGCAGGTATACTGACCACTTCACTACCGAAGAACTGGGGTAGACAGAAACCACTACTTTCCTCTTTCTACGAGCAAAGTGGCTATCCGTAGCCCACTTTTCGCTCCCGCAGGAAACAAGACATATCAAGTGTTGAATCACGATGTCGACATTTTTATAAGGATCAAAAGTGATAAAGTTCCTTATTGCGTTCCCACGAAAGGCAAGGGTAAAACAGGCACACCCAAACAGAGCCCCGTATGTTTGGGTAAGGCTAGCCATCATCTTGGGTCTACCGGTCCATACTATAGTCCCATGTTCCGATCTAGCTATGTAGCCATCTGAGTGACAGCCACTGACTTAATGGAGAGGAATGGAAAAAGGGTGTGGTAGGAAAGGTGTAATAAATAAGGAGTATGGAACTTGAGAAAAGAACTTTAGGATATAGGATACTACTATCTCGAAAAGAGTAGGGAGGACTGAGGGATTGGGGTCGCTTACCCGTATACTTAAGTCTATTTGTCGGGCAAACTAAAAGACTAAATACTATAAAAACATAATAAATAAGAAACAGAGTGTACATTGGGCGGTGTTATCGCAATATGCGATCTCTTCCAGAGCACCTTTAGCAAATAGGACTCATAACCAGATATGGTAATGCAATGGTACTGTGCATATTTCCGTATGCGTTCAGGCATTTTCCAAAAATTAAAAAAAGGGTCAGCCAAATGACACCAAGTGGTTTTCTGTGTAGGGCTTCCACCCTACATACCCATCCGTAACCGTACTCTCGGTAAAAAGGAATGCATCAGGGATCTTGTGCTCTTAAAAAAGTGCCACATCCATTAATTATACGTCGTGTAACACCGCCAATGCCCGAAATACAGTGCGGGCGACGCGTCGTAAATCGCGTCGCGGCTCGGCGAGAGCCTTTGTGTGGCCTCGGCGAAGCAAAACATACCTACGCGCCGCACCCGGCCGTCACCGCTCACTAATACACGGCTCGATTAGAAATACGCCCGCCGGCGACATCCATCGCTGCACGGATCGCGGAACTGGGAACGCACTGTGTATACACCGGACGTATACTATAGTAGCTTTTGCCCGCGGCTCCGCCCGCGTGAATGTCGGTTTTCTGCTACATAACCGATACCGAAAAAAACGTGGTTTTATATAAAAAAATATCTGAGAACCAGCTTTACTTGAGCTCTCATACTAGCCAGCTACATACAGCAGCTTGATCCCTGTTTTAGTAGCCGCCATTAAGGTACTAGAGGTCAAGTAAAAGTGGTTACAAGGATTTTTATATATAAATCTATGATGACTGTGTCGGGATTTCCCATGTAGCGGAAAACCGGCATTCACGCGGACGGAGCCGTGGCCAAAAGCTAGTGTAGTATAATGGACGAAATAAAAAACTGTTTGGCGGGTAATGAGCGAGTATCAAATCAAAGTGCTATCACTGAATGAACTAGGAGATTTGAGACAAAACTCTTACACTATAATGGAACGAAATGATACTGCAGTGCTCTGTGGCTGTCGGCCTAAGATTTGATTAATAATCGCATCTATACTAGTAGGTATTGATATTGTTTTAAAAAATTTTACCACATATATAATATATTCTCCTTACATTATTTAATTATTATATAACGAACACATTTTCTACCCCTACCCTCCTCTCCTAATATACCTGCCGAAAAAAAGAAGGTATATCGCACTCGTCAAGTAACCTCTCTTAGCGATTATCTACCGCGCGACGCACGCCGCTCGCTCTTTTTAACTAAAAAATAAAAAGGAACCGTGTAACGTATACAATTGAACTCCAGTTCTTCAGTGTGGGATCAGTTTTGTGCCTGGAAAATAAGAAAAAAGTGTAACACCGCTGGAGTGCCGGGAGCCCAGCGCCCTTCATCACCAGTGACAGGTATTCCTTACTTCCCTCCGGCCTCTCATATACTTGGAAACTGTGATTTTGTACAATTTTAATATCGTTCTAATTCAGGGAGTACTTAGTCTTTTAGCCTGTCTGGCAAATAGACTTAAGTATATCGGTAAGCGATCCCAGCCTCCCGAGCTACTACTGTCTCTTTTTACTCCTTCCGAGATAGTAGTATCCCATATCCTATAGTCGTTTTCCAAAATTCCATATTCATTGCTCAGTACACCGTTCCTGTCTCATCCTCTTTCCTTTTCTCTCCAATAAGCCGTGCGAACGCAATGAGGATCTTTTGAACCTTATAAAATGGCTGCGTCGTGGTTCGCCAACCAACACGTCTCGTTGCCCGCGAGGGTGAAATGTGGGCTGCGGATAGCCATTTTGCTACATTGAACGATCGTGGCAGGTGGAAAAAAGTTGTGTCTGCCTACCTTAATGGGAAAAGGCGTGACTGTATGTATCTAGTATGTACTATAGTCTCTGCCTACCCTCACGGGATATCTGCGTGTATTATAATTCTTAAAATCTATAATTTTTAAACTTTGTGTCGGCTGTACGAGTCATATTTTCAATCGTAGGTAGGTAGGTCGAATTATCGGAAAGAATAATGCAGGCCCTGCCTAGTTTGACTGCCGCTCCAAACATCTTATAGAAGATGTGTTGAATTCAGCCGCTGATATCATATAACTTGTGTTTTCTTTATAATAATAAAGAATTTATTATTATTAGTATTATTATCTCCAAGTTCGTACACGACTTACGTAGGTAAGTGCATACATCATCTATCTATCTATTTCTATTATAAGATTGTTAATTGTCAAATTTTTTAAATCAAAGATATTAAAAAAAACTGCTCAGATTGACTAATAAAGGGCTCCTGAAACCATGTTTGTTTGTTTTGTCGATGTTTGTTTGTTTGATCAAGCTTCACGCAAAAACCAATGGGTAGATTTTGGTCAAACAATTACAGTCTTAAAGGTACTATTCCGACTTAAATATTGCGGTATGTTTCATCAAAATGGGCCCAGTAGAATTGAAGATACAACTTGATCCCTGTTTTAGTTGCCGCCGTTAAGGTACGAGAGCTCACGTAAAAGTGGTACAAAGGCTTTTTATATAAATCTGTGATTGTTTCGGGATTTCCAATGTAGCGGAAAACTGATATTCAGGCAGGCGGAGCCGCGGGCAAATTCTAGTGTATTTAAGTTTTCAATGCACGGAACAAAGGTTTGTATTTAACAAAGATTTGTATATAGGGCAAAGTCAACTGATACCAAAAAACTAGAATAATTGGAATCTGCTACAAAATACTAATTACTATACAATAACGCACATGTCCGACGCACGAACAAGATGTCCGCGCTGAAAGCTCGCTGCATCGAAATACGTTAGCACTTTCCACTCGCAAAAAGCCATATTTTCTACACTATACATACATACACTCACGCCAGTATCCTATAAGGGTAGGCAGGGAATACAGTTCACCACATACCACGATCCTGACATACCTCCTCACCTCATCCGAATCCATACATCTTTTCTTAAACTTTCATCGATTAAGGGTGCTACGAACTTGACCTTTTTGAAACAAGTTGTTAATTTAATCAAGATAAGTTTCCCTGGGCGCCCTCTTCCGACACTTCCGCTCACATTTGCCCGGTATATTCGTTTCGTCATTCGAGTTCACTCATCCTTTCTATATGACCATATAATTGGAGCATTTCTCTCTCGATACTCATCACCACATTATAGTTCAACTTACACTGATCCCTTATCACGCTATTCCTCCATCGATCACTCAGGGTTTCAACATTGCCATGAATTTAATACACAATAAAAGGCAATTCTCGAAATTTCGAATAAGTTAATTTCAGTTTTTATTGTTGACTCGCATAGTTATCGTACACGTACCAGCCCTATAGTCAATAGGTGCAGTCTAAACACGGCGCCATACCGCGCTAAAAACAGTTACCTCGCCGGACAGGCGACTCGCTGGTATAAATTCGCCTCACAAAACTACGCCAATATAACAGACTCAGTTTAAACTTAGTTTGCGAAAATAACAGAAATTTAGACATCACTCATACCAATTTGTCATCATTTAACGATAATGTCAGAAATCTTGTTTATATTTAATTGTGTCAAATTTTTAAATACCTTCACTTTTTTATTCTAAAGTTATGTTTGTGTTAAATATGTATGTCGTGAATTTTTTTTATCAGGTCACAGTTTGATGGACAAGTCTAGTTTTATATATTAATTCCCTGTTTTGCGTTTTTTATGAATAAATAAATAAGAATTGACTGGACTGGGCTCTGCTATTAGAAACTAACGCCATCTATAGTTCAATAATGTTAATTTCACAAACCACATTAAGATTCTAAAAACCAAAACCGTAATGAGGTTATAACTCAATAAAAAAAAATTAAGATGGTCATGGCTTGTAGACTTAAGAAACTAGCGACAAGCAAAGCTTATATCACGCAGAACTGATAACCTGATGATTTGGAGGGAAAAAAGGTTTTCGAGTGGCGACCGCGGGTCGAGAAACGAATGACGGCCTCCGATCCATTGGACCGGTGACTCATGGAGTCACGGATAATGTTGGATGAATAAAGCATTAATTATATCACTATCCACTGCTGAACATGAGCATCCTCCGTAAAAAAGGCGTCTTGGAGATCACCGTAGGTTTTGATTGAACAACAGGATAAAGTTGTCCATTACCTTTGCTGGTTCTCACGGCACGGTTTCTTGCTGTTTCTTTGCTGGTTCCACGGGATGAAAATGGAGTGACGCTATTATTATGCCGGCGCCACACATTACGTACTCATAATACGAGTAGTATATTCTTCAACTAGCTTTTGACCGCGGCTCCGATCGCGTGAATGTCGGTTTTCGGCTACATGAGAAGTTTCGAATCAATAACAGATTTATATAAAAAGCACTTAACCACTTTTACTTAAGCTCTCGTTGCTTAACGGCAGTTACTAAAACAGGGATCAAGCTGTATCTTCAATTCTACTGGATCGATTTTCATGAAACATGCCGCATTATTTAAGTTGGAATAATACCTTTAAGACTAATAGTTTTACCAAAATCTACTAGTTGGTTTTTGCGTGCAGCTCGAACAAACAAACATCGATGGATTTGGTTTCAGAAGCCCTTAATTAGTCCCTTTAGGCGCTATCCCTAAAAAATATTATTTTTTTTTTTTAGGAAAATCTAACTATTTTACTATTTATATAGGGATAACGCCTATGTGCGGGAAGCTACCTCTGTGTGTTCGGTGTCATAGGGAAGAGGATCTCGGGGTCTATAAAGTGGGAATAAATGTACTCCCTACCTAAATGTACTCCCTACCTAAATGTACTCCCTACCTAAATGTACTCCCTACCTAAATGTACTCCCTACCTAAATGCTATCCCTAAACAAGATAACATAGTATAGTAAAAAACATATCTATTAATTTCTATCTACCCGCTATGTGATTCACATTTTCTTTCTATTTTACCATTCACTGTCTAACACCAGATTTCGAACTACCTGAAGCTTACATTATGTGTCCCTATAAACTATTTTCTATTTACTATTTAATCAAAATAAACGAATTATCATAACAATCTTTTCTGTGTATTAAAACTATCTATAATACCAAATAAGCTTTATAGAGGGCGCTAGATGAAAACATCACAGCATGATAACTCGCGACTAATGTTAAAGCTTAAACTATCTTATAATCTATACTATTATAAAATTGTTAAATGTCAAATTTTCAAAAATCAACGATTTTTAATAACAAATTACTCAGATCGACTAATTAAGGGCTTCTGAAACCAAATCCATCGATGTTTGTGTGTTTATTCGGGCTTCACACAAAAACCAGCGGATATATTTTGGTTAAATTGTTACAGTTTTAAAGGTACTGTTCCGACTTAAATAATCAAAATCGGTCCAGTAGAATTGAAAATGCGGCTTGACAGAGGCGGCCTTACCCATTGCGAGGCTCCGGGCGGCAGGTCTTTGCGAGGCCCTTTGTCCTTCGTGAAAAGTATGTGATGCGAAAGTAGGTCTGGTTGTTTGGTTTTGGTTTGGTTATTTGTTGTTTTATTTTAATTTACCGTTATGTTATAACCTTAATAAATAATTAACTATCAATCATAAGTTTTAAATAAAAAAATATAATTAAAAAAAACTATATTTTTTAAAATTTTGTTGCGCGAGGCAAGAGCGAGGTCCAGGGCGATTGCCCTGTTCGCCACTCCCTAAGGCCGCCGCTGCGGCTTGATCTGTGTTTTAGTAGCCGCCGTTAAGGTACAAGAGATCAAGTAATAGTGTTAAAGGTTTTTTTATATAAATCTATCGAATGTGTCGGGATTTCCCATATTGCGGAAAACCAACATTCACGCGTGAAGAGCCGCGGGCAAAAGCTAGTGTACTATAAATGAGTTCTCAAGCTGCGGCGATCCATACCCTGTCTATACCCTCATTACCGCATTAGCGTTCACTTATCTATTATAAATCGAACGAATATTACAAAAATTATAGAGTATTTCCTACGAAAATGCTTCTCAACACCGCGGATCTATAGATTATATTAGAACACTTATTAAATTAATGATTAAAAAGTGATATATGATTGGAAAAAGTACCTAATGCAGAAAGCATCCAAGTTGGAAAAACTACAAACAGAGTATGTATTTTGATTAAGAAAAAACAGCATGTCTATCTTTGTAAAAAAAAATCGCAATTCTGAAACTACTATAGCAGTCAGTACCTATGCCTCATTTTTGACTCCTTTCTTTATAACTCGCTTCATTATGCAAGTATTACCATTGAACTATTAAACCTTAAAACAGTGCGTAATATGGCTAAGGTGATATTATGCCGATAATAAGTCTCCCTCAATCTTTTGAGAGTAAACGCAGAACATCTCCTAAAGAGAAAACTATTAAATCCCTTAATTAACGTAATAAATTCATATTACATAGATGATACATGCGTTGAAACACAACATACGGTCATATGTTATTGTAATAACAATTATCCTGTAGGTATATGTGCTCTAAGAAACAAACGTGGTCTAAAAATCTTACATTTTGTTTTCTGATACCATAAAATCACAAACAGCCATTCACAAATACCAAAATTAACGCAAATGATATATAAATGTTCCTTAAATAGATCAAACTAACATCGATGGCATCAAAAGCTGCATTAACGTCCCATAAATTTCGTTTTGTCGTTAATTTTCGAACAAACAAACTTCGCATCAGAATAAAACTAGATTGCGGAGCACGTATAAAAATTAACTGCCATAACATATCATATGACCTGACGTAGCATACGCTACGAGCTTCGTAGCATATCAATGAGTCCAGGCCATTCATTTGATTATACTTTTTACTACGTCGACGTAGCAAAGATAAAAACAGCCTTTTATCCAATAAAAATACTAAAGTAATATTTTAGATTGTGTCGATTGGATATGCTTGCGGGTTTGGACACAATTAGTTGTCAAGCATTGCTGAGTAGACAGACGTGAGACATTATACAAGTGTACTATATCATGTAAGTAAGTACTTTAAAGAAAGTTGCGCCACTCAGCGGCCACCGGAGAAAACTCTCGAAATTTTGTGTGCAGTGGCGAAGGCCGGCAAACTGAAAAGAGACCTATTCGACTGAGCGCGTTGAAATGAATAATTAAGCGAGTTAATATATCGCGGTCCGTGGGAGATAGGTGGGTCAAATGTACTCTCTGGGTAGGTCATTTGCGCGGTAACTCGGTTCGAACGTGACGAGGAGGTGGCAAGATGTCGGTGGGGGCGGATAGCCGGCGCGCGCGGTGGGGGTGGGTGGGGGGAGGGTGATGGACGGACACAAAGGAGAGGAGCGGCCGCCGCGGTCCGCGGGCTGCGGGGTCTTATCACGCGGCACGAACGCTTCAGTCCGCAGCTACTCGTGTGGCGTGATGCACGCTCGCCTCGCGCCCAACACTTCACTGCAAGCTCGGTGCACAGCTACAAACAGTGCGTTGAAACTTGTAAACACGTGCCTCGTTTTGTGTACAACGGGGACTTTAATTTTAATACTCCATGTACGACACCGTCACCACCGCTGCCCTGTCAAAAATCATAAATAAAACGCACGTGTGTCCGCCGATTCGCAGGTAAGTTTCGAACTGTGCAATTTTAAGTCCATACTTGTTACCGAGTGCAAATCTAGAAAAACGTAATACACATTTTGGTAAACCAAATGGATTCAACCAATCAATTATTCAAGCGTAAAATTACAAGGAAATCAATCTTACTCTAATTAATTATCTTACGTTCCAAATGTTTGCCTTGCCGGCTTGTCAATATTTTTAAATATAAACTTCCCGTACCAACCTTAGTATCTTTTCATAGCCATTAAAGAAAATAAGAAAAATGCACCTATAATCCATGTTTTAAATGTACTGAAATTATTAGTTATATTTAATTTTTAAATGTTTATAAATAACCTGCCGGCCTAAGAATGATTAGTTAAATTATCATTACATAAGTGGCCGGTGTAATTCTTGAGTCATTATTTTTATATATAAATAAACTATTTTGTCATAATCATTTAAAGAAAATAGTTTAATTAGAAAAATGCATCCGTAATCTTTTTCGGATTGTACTAAAATTATAAGAGTTATAATTAAATTATTTTACCGTACAATTTTTTTGTAGATTAAGGTTTAATAACTTATAATATTTTTATAAACAATATTTTACAAACTGCGCTAATACACTGCACTCTTTAAATTATGTGTTTTTAAAAACATACGGCATTAACACTGAAAAGAGATGCTTTTATCTTAGATTATTATTGTTTTTTTCTCCCTTCTCGTAATTTCTAAAAAAATATTTATAAACTGCGCATTCCTGGAGAATGTTGTAAAATAGAATATCAGCTTATTTATACGATAAAATTATAAACAGTCTTGTTGCGTAATCATATTCAGCTGCTAATAACTTTCATTCCAGCGCCAGTGGTCAAGTTTTAATTAATTATAATCCACATATTGCAAAATGGGTAGTTTTATATTTACTGATGTCCACGCATCTTCGTAATTAAATTTTTACTATCAAAACTCTTATACTAGTCAATATTCCGCGAAATTTTTACCAGTTTCTATAATTTTTATCCCGAATTATTGTATAGCAATTAACACAGTTTTTTATGCACATAAAATAATTAAAACTCTCAACAACATACGGTCGCGCACCGCCATCTATGAGCGACGGGCGAAAACGTGCTAACCGCTCGCAAGGTCACCGTGTCAACGAACCGGCAACTTTCCCGCCTACTGTTGTCGTAGGTCATAATTTTATGTCTTCTTTTTGTTTATCTTTTCGTAACTTTATAGCTTCCCGCGTAAACGTTTTTGTTTATGATAACAGTTGTAAGATTTGTTTAGGGATTTGTTATTATTGTTGTGATTTGACTTAACTATAATAAAACTATTATATAACTTTAAAATGTATACTCGTTTTAAGTTTATTGTATACTTATTTTTTATTATTGGTTCTTAGCCATTGATACATGTCCTTCGGCCGTGTATATTTTATTTATTTCGTCAATTTATATACTATTATAAGATTGTTAAATGTCAAATTTTAAAAATCAAATATAATTAAAAACAATCTATACAGATTGATTAGGGTTTTTGAAACCAAATCTGTCGATGTTAGTTTGTTTGTTCGGGCTTCACGAAAAAACCAGCTGGTAGATTTTGGTTAAACTATTACAGTCTTAAAGGTACTATTTCGACTTAAATACTGCGGCATGTTTCATCAAAATCGGTCCAGTAGAATTAAGATATAGCTTGATGCCTGTCTTAGTAGCCGCCGTTAAGGTACGAGAGGTCAAGTAAAAGTGGTTCTATGCTTTTTATATATAGAAACGTATGATTGTGTCGGGATTTTCCATGTAGCGGAAAACTGACATTTATGCAGGCGGAGCCGCGGGAAAAAACTAGTTTACAATAAAACAGTTTAACTTAATTTTTTTACTTATTTTATTTTTAATTATTCTATTAATTTCTTTTTTACTTATTTTATTTACAATTATTTTATCATTTTTTTTATTTCTCTAAGCCGTGGGAATGCAATGAGAAACTTTTAACACTTAAAATGGCGTCCGTGTCAGTTTTAATTTTTTTTAAATCTTATAAAATGGCGGCGTCGTGGTTCGTCACCAGACACGTCACATCGTCACGAACTGTGGGCTGCGGAAAGCGTACCCTACCCCAATGGGAAAGAGGCGGGACTGTATGTATGTAGTATGGTCTTTGCTTACCCTTATAGGATATCGGCGTTACTACTACAGTTACTACTTGTAATTCATGTACGGTCTACATTGTAGACACCAATGTACTTAACGGAGATGGAAAACTTCGTGAGGAAACCTGCATGTCCGCATGGGTGTGTGAAGTCTACCAACCCGCACTAGGCCAGCGCGGTAGACTACGGCCTAATCCCCCTCCTGATCAAGGGATGTCCGTGCCCCTTTAGGGTGGACGAATGTGGAATGGGGATGACACGTCATTGTATTATCATCAGAACTAAATCTTCAATCGGTCAACAGGAAGTGGGTAGAATTTCAAGTACTTGATTTGACCCACACGAGCACGAACAAGGCAAGCTAAATAAAACCGTTTAAAAAATTTGTAAACATAAAAAAAAAAACAAGAAATAGAAAGTATTACATTAGGCATTGGCCGTCCACCTGTTCAGTGCAAATTTTGCATTTGATTCCAATGCAGAGGTTCCAAAACTCTTTGGTCTTGTGAACCATTCGCCATGTTTTCGATTATAGGTAGATTCTCTGATTGGTTTTTGCAAATTCATCAACTTCAAACGTATTTTTACAGCTCGGGTAGTGCTACCCCCCACTATTAAAGATTTAAATTTCTAACTGTAGTGAAATTATCGTCGATCCCCTTTTTGACGCTGAGTAAATCCCACGTGAGTGTACCGAAGTCGCGGAGGCGGCTTGTGTGCTTCGTGCCAGACCCCTACAGTCTTATTAATAAACACGGACTAAACCTGGTTTAGCTAATCTGTGGTTTGTCCCTTTCAGTCTTAATAAATTGTAATAATATTAGAAAAGGACAAACCAAAGATTAGCTTAAACCAGATATAAATATTTTTATTAATAAGGCCACTACTGATTAAAAACTCCACGGTAGTCTTCGTCAACACTTCGGGGGTGCTCCGGGACCCACTCTGGATGCCACCCAGTGCCTCGCTCTTTTGGGCGTTTCTCGGCTCTTCAACTTTATTTTTTGATCCCCCAGCACCTCAGCACCTTCAGGTGCTTACGGCGTCATAAACCACGCTCACCACCGTACTATGCTGACTGAAATCGCATATATGGACGCTTAAGTCCGCTACTCCGAAGTCCCCCTGCAAGGTGGTGCCTCCCGTTGATGAGGGTCAAACCCCCACCAACAACAGGTGACTCACCTTCTCCTTTAGATCCTGAGGTACTAGCGTTGCACTCGCAGAGCAAGCAGACTAAACGCAGCTCCGCAATCTCTTGCGAGTAGTAAACGGTCCTACGTCACAACGTCATCTCCCTCAACGTCCCGGAACCAGGTCGCATCCCTTTCGGGATCGGATCGGTCCTCGTCGGTGTTTCCCGGCCATACCGCAACGATGGCTTCGAGGAAATCCTGATTAAGCCGCTTAAGGGACTATCGAGGGAGCTACCTTCTCGGCGACTGTAAGTGCTGGAAGGGTGGAGGGTCATATTGAACATGGTGTGGCGATAATCCGATACTGTGACCACTTCCTCCGCTACTATCCATTTCAATAGCATTCGCATGGCAGCGGAAGTCGTCCATGGGAGATCCACAACTGATTCTCCCTGCCACCGCATGCATGTCCTGACGAGGTCTATCAGGTCCTGTTCACAAGTCGTAGGACAAAGCCAGTAGGTGTCGTCATTACCCCTCGGCTTCCATTCACTCCGGTATACTTGTGGAGCCACGGTCATGGCTAGAGCCGCGGCGTCTGCTGGGTTTTGGCAAGGAGACCTTTAACCTCTAAGCGGTGTACATTTTTTGAACGCATCCAATGATCAGTTGTGCAGCCCGTGTCTGTGTCGTTGCGCCAGCAATGCATTGCGCCGGCTAGCACTATGGTCAGGCGTAGCACCGAGTCTCGTCAGAGCACCGGCTGCTGGCGTGCCAAGCGTGGAGGTTATAGCAATAACCTCCTTTTAACCCATTATCCACCAATGTCCCATTTTTGGGACACATTTTCAAATTTTTTTCTTTTAATAATTACAACTTCAGAATGAAGTATAATCGTTAAATAATGAGATCGTACCGCGTGCTCCACGAAAGTAGTAAAAATTCTCGTTATTTTGTTTTACTAGCTTTTGCCCGCGGCTCGGCCCGCATGAATATCGGTTTTCTGCTACAAGGGAAATCCCAAAACAATCACTCATTTATATAAAAAGTCTAAGAATCACTTTTACTTGACCTCGTACCTTAAGGGCGGCTATTATATTATTAAGGGATCAAGCTGTATCTTCAATTCTACTGGACCGATTTTGATGAAACATGCCGCAATAAAGTCGGAACAATACATTAAAGACTGTAACAGTTTAACCAAAATCTACCAACTGGTTTTTGCGGGAAGTACAAACAAACAAACATGTCGATGTTTGTTTGTTTGTGTTTGTTTGGTTTCAAAGGCCCTTAATTAGTCGATCTAAGTAGTTTGTTTTTAAATCTTTCATTTGTTTAAATTTGACATTTAACAATTTTATAATATAATACATAGTATGCTTAGATCACACCATTGCAAACTTTATTTACCGTTAATTTGATTTCTTTTGTGTAATTTTCTATTGTGACGGGTGATGGGTTAAGGAGGGGGTCAGTGTCCAACGGGGAACTCCCGCAGGCTGTTGATGATGACGATGATATGTAATACTCGGTTCCACGGTAGGCGTTCAGAGCGCGCCGTTCACAATGCCAACGTGTCAGTCTATGATTGCTGTGACCGCGCCGTTCGCCGGCAGTGCTTGCGAACGGACCGCGGCCGCTCGCACTCTAGACGTGTGCTCGCGTCACCCCCGCGACCGGACACAAGGACCAGAGAGAGGGACGTGTGGTTTTTAGTGGGAGCAAGCGCCACATAACCGCTGCGTCATGCCCTCAGCACAGCGGTACGCGTTCAGACATTTTCCATACGTAAAAAGAAATGTCCTTTCGAGGCCAATTGGATTCGAATCCTGGTAGGGACAAACTTTGTGTGATGAGTACGAATGTTTGTACCCCATTCACAGATGCTTATATATAGTATTTATCTATATATATGTATATTGTTGTATAATACCGAAGATATACACATACACACTATACCCTAATTGTGTTAGATCAATGTGTGTGAAAAAAAATGTGCCCACAACATTATATCAGCCGAAGTCTTCCCCGTAGCCTCTACAGTCCCTACCACTGCTGGTGTCATGCGGACACTAGTCCACTTCCACTGTTTTACTTATGCTGTCTTTAACCGTGGGGAATTTGGCAAATCGCTCTTACGTTCAACAGTATAATCTCCTATTACTGCAGAGATCATGACAGTATATGTAGGTTTAAATAAGGACTGTCACCTTAAGCTATCCTGGCAAGCCCCCACTTTCCTCCACCTCTTCCATATTATGATCCACAATCTAAGAAAATTTGAACCAATTGTAGTAAAACAATGTCTCTTGTTACAGTCGGCTCCCAACCAAAATGACGACGAAGGGCAAGCGTCCAATGCGCTCACTCAACCTAGATGAGAAAATATTAGCGATACAACGGGTAAACGACGGTGAATCCAAAGCCTCAGTGGCGAGAGATATAGGAGTACCAGAATCCACGTTGAGGGGCTGGTGCAAAAATGAAGATAAACTGAGAAACAACTCAACGAGGAAGTCATCTCCGGAGTCGGACAAGAGCATAGACAGCGAACCTCCTGAGAAGCGTACACGTGTGTCGCCGTCTATGCAGCAATCGTCAGAAACCTCGGGCCTCGATCTCTCGGCACCCGCCGTCCAGTCGGTAACGCCTCAAGACGATGGACCAGTGGAACTCACAACAAAGCGCACAGTACCTTCGCCAATGTCTCATCTTCCACAAATACCGAACCTCGAAACGAGTATCTCGTTTGGCGCCCACGTTTCGACAGTTACTGGTAGTGCTGGCCCTCTATCAGGACTGATGTATCACGGGGCGGGATACAGTGATCCAGAAATATGTCTGAGTCATAAATTTAAAAGCCATGAACAGTCCTACCACGCGTCTCAGCACTCCAGTCGAGCACTTCGCTCAATTCGATCCCCCAAACCCGCACACAACGGTTCTCTAAACTTCACCGACAGCAAACGAAGTAGACACTATTCAAATAAATTGGAATCGGATATTCTTATGATGCTGTTTCACAGCAATCCAGCTTTACGGAATCCGTACCAAATCTTATGCAACAAAGCCGCTGACTTCAATTACAGCCCAACTAATATTAATTTGTTAGCTTCACTAGCACATACTAACGAATTAAATAGAAACTTCTCCACTTCTAATCACAGACATACCGGTGTTGTAGCGTCACCATCGAACGATGCGTACGCGCCGTTAACGGTACCAGTCAAAGACAACATTCTCTACAACCAACTCACCAAAGACGAACATGATAATAAGATCACAACGTCCACTCCGCAGAACGTGCCGGCACACACGCTGGTCCATAAGGAAGAGCCGCGCGCCGACACCCACGGGCGGCCGGCTGTTGACCCCACCGTTGGTCCAGAGGGACTCGAGACCAAGACCCCGCACCAGGACAAGGATCAAGAGTCTAACAGAAACCAGACCAAAGGCCGAATCCTTGACAACCTATTCTATCGTAATGTGCCGGTCGACGCGGAGCAGTCTTTGGCAACCTCGTCCAATGACGAATGGAGAGCGGGAGCGGCAGAAGCCGTCGAGCACGGCACCAAGTTCGTGGAGTGGTTAGAGACGAGCGGCGACCCGAACGTCACGCGCCAGCACACCCAGCAGCTGCGCGTGCTCATCAATAACCTGAGCGCGCGCCTCACCGACTGCGCGCACGAGCGCCCTTCAGGATCTGCCCACGCGCGGACGCGACGCAAGTAGACGCCGCGTCCACACCGCCCGCAGCTATGAGGTAAACTCTATTTGCCGCAACTATACAACTTGAAATTTACTATCAACAAACTTGAAGCATTATCACCGCAAGGCCATATTTCGTACGCGGTAACCAGTGGCTACAAAATAAATTCGTCTCATGACGATTAATGCTTGCCAGCGAAAATGTTCCGGAAACGATCATGCTTCGAATTTGTTGATAGCGAAGCGGCCGGACGTCTATCTTTAGATACAGGGACATTCGTTATAAAAGTCATCATAAAATTGTGATATATTGTGTTTATTGTGTGTATATTATAAAAAAAACTATCTTCACAGATTTTGTATATAGTGAAAAGCTATTATAATTCTTACTTTTAAGTCTCTGAACTGAACCACAACTACCGCGTGCGTTCACGTTTCTGCATGCGTGCAAAAATTATAGTAATGTTGTTACAATAAAAAAAGGCGTGTAATTATATTACGCGCTATAAAAGTTATACTTCTTTAGCGATCCACATAGACCCGCGGACAAACAGGATACTTTATAGGGACGAAGTCACGGAATTTACCGCGTTAACCAAAGTATCAAACATTAGCTGCCCGCGACTTCGTCCGCGTGGGCGTTCGTACAAAATTCTACGCCCTTCCTACATTTCTCATGGAATTCTGCAAAATTATGAAAAACGTGTGTAATTATATCCATTAAGCAATGTTTATACCAGATTTCTTAGCCGTACACCACATCATATAACTTTCACATAAAATTCAAATCCCCTTCTCGCTGTCCTAGTGAAATTTTACAAAATTATGAAACTTTTGTATCATTGTTTTCAATAAGCAATATTTCTAACTTCATAGTCTTAAACAGCTTATGAGAAAAATTCAAAAGGTCAGGGAGAACTTAGTCTAAGGACAGGGAGTACTTAAGTCTTAAGTCCATTAAGCCGTGGGAACGCAATGAGGAATTTTTAACACTATATATATAGTCATTACGATCATAGCACGTGGAAATGATCTCTACCTACCCCAATGGGAAAGAGGCGTGACTATATGTATGTAGTATGTACTATAGCCTCTACGTACCCTCATCGGATATCAGCATGAGTTTATGAATGTATGAGAAAAATTCAATCAAAATTTAATTCCATTCCAGTTTACTCTCCTATCTAATGATTTTTAAACTTCACTATGTTCTACCTTAAAAAATAAGTAAAAGTAGCAAACATCAGTTTACCGGGGACTTAGTCAATAATAACTCAAATCGAAACTTGTCCGCTTCTAATTATGATAATAATAACAAACCCGCAAGGCAGCTTGTGGCGAGCTGTTGGGTGTAGCGAACCCACGGACCCGAATCCCGGGGGAAGGTCTTGTTCTTCATCTCCGGTTTGCCTCAACTGGCCGGCTAGAGTGAAAACTGACGAGGAACAGATCCCCCACCTCTGGCTTGT
>WUAW01014642.1:31320-46209 GCA_017165845.1 Thaumetopoea pityocampa | reverse complement strand
TTTGATTTGCACACCATAGAACTGCCGAATATAATAAATTAATAAAATGATTTACAAAAAAGCCAGAGCTCATACGTTACGCACGTGCTAAAGTATTATGCAAATAAAATGTATAGACATAGCCATAGGTATAATATTTGACATTAAGTGATGTTTTAATTTGGTATCATAAAGTTAACCAAAGGTAAACAAATTGACGTTTGTACCATGTAAGTTTGCTTTTTTTTGGTGAAGTATATCTAGCTCTTTCTATCCCATTGTTTTGCTTATTGGGATAAATAGGATGACTATACAAGAGTTATTGCTATGTCATTGGTGCTCTTTCTATGCATAGTCTTTATTCTGAGCTTCTATATCAGAGACTTAATATAGAAATCTTTGTATTACGTATTTTAATCTGTATAGTTCTCCATCGAAAACTGTATTATATTACTTCTCTTCATACTGCAATAAAAATATTTATGTTTGCTGATAATGATTATTATATTCACTGTTTGACGCTAGCATAATAATAGCGTCACTCCATCTTTTCCCATGGATGCCAGGAGAACCACCTAAGGCATTAACAGGATTATGGGCAGCAATATTATCCTATTATTCCATTAAATATAAGTAAATATATATTTCGCAGTATATAGTGGTTTCCAAAATGCCAGCCAAGCATGGAGATTAGAGCAAATCCTTCCTTTTTTAAGGAGAAGGCCTATGTCATGAAGTGGACTTTAATGATGATGATGAAAGATATTTATCTATTTTCATAAGCATTTGATATTTTTTTGATAATAATTGTTGTAACCACTGGTTCAACGAACGATATTCGGCGTTAAAAGTCGAATGAAAATTTTGGCCTCTGTTATTTGCATTTATTCGGAGTGTAAGGTATAGTTTTATATTTAAAAAGTTACGAAATTGTAAGATTTGTTTTATTTATTTATTACCTCTTTTACAGTTCTTTGTAATGCACGCGCTTCAGTAGCGTATCTAGGTATTGTATTTTCTTACTTACAAGGGACGACCGATTATGAAAGTATAGGTAGTTAGAGATAGTTAAAGTAAACAGAGTTTCAGTCAATTTTAGATAATGCATTTGAAACATTGTAACTGTTCCAGTGTTTTGAATTATTGCTGTTTTAGAATAGTGAATCGTCTAAAATAGTAATAAGTACTAACGTTGCTTCGGACGGGAAATACATGGAATAAACATCATCATCGAGTTTTGACGCCAACCTGAGGGAAGCATCACTTGAAGTTTTTTTAAATGTTTTATATTAGTTTATTATTATGTTTAATATATAAATTTGGTGCTGTTTTGTGTATTAATCGTCAATAATCGTCAACAATATTGAAATATTGGAATAAAACTGTGATTAACATAGCAAAGTGACCCTATTTTTTCAAGACAGAAGGTCTGTGGAAACTGACGCGTTAGTCAGTGTGGTATTCGTCGGATTGACGTCAAAACTTTCAGGAAGCGATAAAATGAGATACACCATCATTTTATTGACTTATGAAAATAATATAACTACTTAAGACTCCTCAGTATAGCTTTGTTCTTTCGCCTGTCCATATGGACGAAATAAACTACTACTCAAGCAAGTGTTGTTCAATTTGAATAAATCGAGTTTGCGTCCCTTATTTGTTTTCAGATTTATTACCGTGGTCGTAGGACTTTCCGTCGAAGGACCTTTTGTCTTTCCAAAACGAAAATTTTCTGTCTTCGCCGATCATAATCCCCTTAGTTTAACACTTTCATAATTGGATACTGGCAGAATGTACCAAATTGGTCAAACGCCATAAACCACAGAACAATAATACCTAAGGGCTATAAACCACAGAGTCTATAAACCAAAAAAGAAGAAGAAGAAGAATAAATAGAATAAATTAATATTAAGATTTTTATAATACGATATAATTATAGTGAAGGCGCTAATTTAAATTGTCGAAATCTATCTATCTTACTATCTGTTTATATGCGTTATTTTTAGAAAATTAGATATCACACAAAAGGTAAGATTTCCACAAATTCCAGTATTGCAGCTCTCCTACGTACCGTAATCACGGTAAATCTGCAGTGTTTTTTCCGTCGTAGATACTTATTTTCTTATAAGAGAATCCTCAAATAAATGGGGAAACTAAATATCTACATAATCAAAATTTTAATAAAATATTATTATGAGATCACTGCCAAATAGGAAATTTACAGACATGGCCAGATTTTATTAGACAAAATTGATATGTATGGAGTGTGCTGTATCACATCAGTCGAATATAGGTTTTATACAAATTACATGAGTGTTTACATTATTGTATTGTGGCAGCCCAACAACAATGATATACATAATTCAACCATCAAATAACTATAAACATAGTTGCAGTATCATATTTTTTGGAACTATTTATATATTTGTAGTTAGTGAATACTTACATTTACTATATAGAAAATTATGTTTTTTTCTGTTATTCTACAATTCAGACTGATTTCATTGTTTTAAAATATAATAATAGTTATGTCCTGTAATTATACCATACATTTTAACTTGAAACATTGAAATAAGATTATCCAGACAGAGATGCTGTGGTCTGCAAGAAATCAAAATGCATCATTGTATCAACAAATTCCACTTGAGATATTAGAAAACACAAGTATTCATTATACACAATATAAGTATTTATCATAGTAATTGGTATTTAGCATATAGTTTGCAAATTCTACATCTCAATTTAATCACTAAGAAAGATCCTTGTATTTGGCATTGTCCTTTAAAAATGGATATGCAAAATAACCAACAATAGCATCTGTTTTATAATAACTATTATGTATTCATGAATTCACCTGTATTAAATTTGGATTATACTATAGTATAATTCTATATGAAATAGGTATGTATTATATGCCCACATGCTAATAATATTATGGATAATTTTTTTTCACATATATAGATCTAGCAACAAATAAGGATTCCCTGAGTACTAAACAGCGATATATTTACATATATAGATAAATGTAAATAGATATGTACATAGAAAATCATTTATAAATCATTTGTATTATATCCCTACATGCCTATAATAATATGGATACATTTTTTTCACATATATAGATCTAGCAACAAATAAGGATTCCCTGAGTACTAGACAATGATATATTTACATATATAGATAAATGTAAATAGATATAGAGAAAAACATCTATAAATCAGGTACAAACATACATGCTCATCACAAGTTTACCCCTATCAGGATTCGATCCTGGGACTACTTACTTGGTACAGAAATCAGGTTCACTGCCACTGAACCAACTGGTTGCCTTTTACCTACAGTCTGCCATTGATTGAAGTTTAAGATCACTATTCGGCTCCTATAGGTCATATTTTAATGTTTTATATCTTGATACCTTCTTCAATGGGCCATTTAATGCAAAAATATTTTTTCTAATTGGAAAGATAGTTCCCAAGATTATTACAATAAACAAAAATTTTAGCTTTAATATATTACTTTAGATTGATAAAGTAGATCAAAAGACTTTCAGTTGCATTTGTGAAATATGGACACCTTGGGAATATTGTTATGATATTTTCAATCAGTTTCAGAACTTCTAATTTGTAAAAGATATAATTAATTTTCGGTTTTTATTTTAGTAATGATGGCATCAGGTGAGTCTCAGCCATCTGAATATCAGCAAAGAAGATGGCTCAACATACGAAAACTTTTAGAGAGGTCTGGTCCATTTTGTCATCCTGATTTTGAGCCCTCTGCTGAAATACTAGACTTTATTATGGACTCTTGCAAAGTCTTGGTAGTGGGTGCTGGCGGTCTTGGTTGTGAGCTGCTTAAAGATTTGGCATTGATGGGTTTCAAAAAAATTCATATTGTGGACATGGATACAATTGAACTCTCGAACTTAAATAGGCAGTTTTTATTTAGAAAAAATGATATTGGATTATCAAAAGCAAAATGTGCAGTTGAATTTGTTAACAAGAGGTAAGTAGATAATGATCAATATATTTATTTATTTATTTAGTTACTTATACAGGCTGTTAATATAATACATAGCCCCATAAAACCAAATATTCAATTTGACTGTGGGATCTGTTGAGTCATAGTATTAATTAAGATTATACAGTGTATACTGATATACAGTGTTTTGTGTGAGATATACTGTGTTTTAAGTTACAAGCAACAAAATTAAATTTAGTTATATAATATTTTTTATAAGACTAGGCGACCAGATGAATTTCATACCATCTAAAACAATTTCTTCGATTTTTCGGCTGTTCCTTTGGGTTTTTCCTAATTTTATTTTTTCATAAACTACACCTGTGTTGAGCCGAACAAAAAAAAAATCAGATTGGTAGAGCCCTTTTCGAGTTTTTGTGAGACTAACGATTAATTTTTATATATACAGATTACATTATATTACATACATTGCCAAAAGCTTTTGTTGTAATTCGGTGTTCTACTTTTAAAGTTAATGTAAACAGTTTCATACAGAGTAACTAACTTTCAGTCATTTGTTTTATAAACATCTAATCTAACAGGGACAAGCAAGTTTCAAAGCATGTTTGCTCCAGTGGATATTTTGTTTTGTTGTTGACCTTAACTTTCTTTTGCACTTGATTCTTTAAATCATCCAATGGTGAAGAGACTGGTATTTAGGTTTGACATATGTCAGACGGTATATTAGTATTTTAATTTCCAGAGTGCCTGGCTGTGAAGCTGTAGCTCATCATTGTGCTATACAGGACTTTGATGAAGGATTTTATCGGCAGTTCCACATTGTTGTGTGTGGTCTTGACTCCGTAGTTGCAAGGCGTTGGCTTAATGGAATGCTCATGTCATTGCTACAATATAATGATGATAGTAAGTAGTAGTTATTTTAATTGTATTTTTGTGAATTGACTTATGTTTCTCTGAGAAACCATTTAAATTTGGCTTTGTAAATATTTTATCAAGAAATTATAATCCCAAAATAATTTAAAAAAAGTTCAAAAACTAAAATCCGTCTACTGAAAAACCACGCCCTAAAAAGTATGAAACAAAAATAAATAAATATCACTGTAAAGCTTATGATCTCTTACGTAGGTGGCATATGACCATGGCTATCCTCTGAACATCACTATGGATATGTATTAAATTCATTATATTACGTGTAAGTTGTTTATTTAATAGACGATAAATATTGAATAGTTTATACATAAACACTGCAGATGACAATATTTTCTAATTTCATACTTTTTAGAGCGTGATTTCATCGCTGTCGGCTTTTTCAGTAGTTTTTGAACTTACTTTTTTATTTATGTGTGAAGGAAGATAATACATACAAAATAAACATATAAACTAAAATGTAGTTTTTCTAATTCCAGGGAGCTTAGATCAAAGTAGTGTTATCCCTTTGGTGGATGGTGGAACTGAGGGCTTCAAAGGCAATGCTAGAGTGATATTACCAGGGATGAGCGCCTGTATTGAGTGTACACTGGATTTATACCCCCCGCAGAAAACTTACCCACTTTGCACCATTGCTAATACACCTCGGTAAATATAAATTAAGTCATAGGCGCAATATGCAAATAGTTTTAGTGAATTCTCACTAAAACTATCTGCAGCTGAGTGAGCAACTGGATCTCGACTTTTACATACATACAGTCACGCTTTTTTCGTTGGTCTCCCGCGCGACAGGCGAGGATACTGACCACTATACTGCCAAAGAACTGGGGTAGGTAGAGACCACTTCTTTCCATTTGCTACGCTTGTTTAATGTAGCAAAATGGCTATTGGTAGCCCAGTTTTCGCACCCGCGGGAAACGAGAATGTCAGGTGGCGAACCACGACGCCGCCAATTTATAAGGTTCAAAAGTGTTAAAGTTCCTTTGGAGGGCATTGATGTCTTCATTGAGTTGGCACTCAGTTTGCAATCCTTTGTGTCATATCGATGAATATGGTTCTCATGTCAATTTCCTGATTACTTATAGTAGACTCCAGACAATACTGTTTACGTTGGCTTTATTACGTTTAAAAAACGACTGTATTGGAATAGATCTATCCACGAGCGAAAGAAGATTGTGCGGTCAACACGAAACCAGCGTGCATTCGAAGCGATTGAAACACGCGAAAACGGGACACCACCAGCTTTGAAGGCGCTTCTCGCGCGCTTTTGTGTCGCTTTGTACGTTGTGTGTGTTTGAATCGATATAAATGCAACAATTTGCTTTTTGGTCATCTACCGGGTTATCTACCATAGTGCCGGGGGCGCGCATTCGTGAAACGTGTCGTCGGCGCGTCAAAAATACGTCGTGTCTATAGGCTCTTAACTCCCTGCTGATGTTTAGATTTATAATTTACTAGCTTTTACCCGGAGTCGCGGGCAAAAGCTAATAAATGTCGGCTTAAACCCATGTGAATGTCGGTTTTCCGCTACATGGGAAATCCCGACACAATCATAGTAGATTTATATAAAAAGCCTTCGATTTGACCTCTCGTACCTTAACAGTGGCTACTAAAACAGTGATCAAGCTGTATCTTCAATTTTACTAGACCGATTTTGATGAAACTTGCTGCAGTATTTAAGTCGGAATAATACTTTTACGATAACAACAGTTTAACCAAAATCTACCCGCTCGTTTTTATGTGAAGTCTGAACAAACAAACAAACATCGACAAATTTGGTTTCAGAATTCCTTAATTAGTTGATCTGAGTAGTTTGTTTTTAAATATCTTTGATTTTTGTAAATTTGCCATTTGACAATTTTATAATATTATAGCATAGATTAAGATCTTTTTTGCTGTATATCGCCGGCGTAAGAATAGTACCACTCCATCTCTTCTCGAGGATGATGGGGAAACCCAGTGACGGGCAGTAGCGTTATTCTGTTATCTACTGCGATCTCCAACGGGGATAATGGGCAGCAGCATCATGGCATGCGATCCAACCAACAAATATTGCGATCTCTTAGACACCTGTCAAGAATGATCCATGTCCGGCTGTGGATTTCCACGAGCTAAAGATGACGATACAAGTTCTATGGTACCTTTAATACAATTATTTTTTCAGATTACCAGAACATTGCATTGAATATGTAAAGGTATTACAGTGGGCGAAGGAGAACCCATGGGGCAGTAATACACCAATCGACGGTGACGACCCACAGCACGTGGCGTGGGTGTTTGAGAAAGCGCAAGAAAGAGCCATGAAACATGGCATTACGAATGTTACGTACAGATTGACACAAGGCGTACTGAAAAATATAATACCAGCAGTGGCTAGCACGAATGCAACTATAGCGGCGGCCTGTGCTACTGAGGTAAGAAGCGTTTTAAACATTTCATCATCATCATCCTTAGTCAATATTTGTCCGTTATAAGGGTATAGACCTCTCCTAATCAGTAGGGGGGAATTTGATCACAACTTTGTGGCTCACTCGACTGGTTTTTGTGTTAATATGATTTATTATAACTATAAAAAATGGTTAAAGGCGCAAGAAGGTTTTGAACATTTAGTCATAACCTTTGGTGGCACTACTTGATCACGAACCACAGTTTTGCTGCATTTAAAAGAGGATGCGAAAGTTTTGAAGTTGAGGCGAAGACATGTCGGCCTTCAACTGCGGTAATAAGTTATAAGAAAACATTCAAGTTGTTGAAAAAATTATTCGTGAAAACGACGCTACATATGTAGAGCTTGAATGAGAGCAGCTGGGATCAGCAATAATGGTACCGATTCTGCTGTAACAGAACTAAATTTGGTCCCTCCATATCTTTTTCTAACGTCAAACACCAAAAGGAAATAGCAAACATAGCGTGTACCGACCTACGTTTGTAATGTTGTATCTTTAGTCCGTGTGTTCCGAAATCGCGTCTAAATATTTTAATTTTGATGTTTGTAAACGAAACTGACAACCACCAAAATTGTAGCTATCTCGTTTTGGCGTTTGACATTAGAAAAAGATAGGGATGGACTAAATTTGGTTATGTGCCGTTACTACAGAATCGGCACCATTGTAGACTATTATCCACGGACACTTGTCTCTCTATATGCGTTGTTCAAGATGGGTTCTGCAAAAACTTAATATTAAATAAAAAGAGAGTCGCGTGGATTGGTGTTCGATACCTGTGATAGATTTTATAGTTGTAAGGTCAAATTTATTTTATGACTCGTATTTATTTATTTACACTGTACATTATATATATAATATAAAGGCAGACTTAATGCCATGGAAATTCTCTACCAGTCAATATTTAGGTAACACAGAGACAATGAAGTAGAAGCAGCAACAAGTGTAATTTGAATTAGATGAGAATAGAGTAAATATATAAAACACTGATATATATATAAAAAAGTATATACATATATGATATTTAAATATTTATTTAAATGTAATGACAGATTTGCCTATAAACAATCACGGGCTTTTTACCTTCCCCACTTATTTAAAAAAAAAATCAGATCTTTTAAATTTTACAGGATTCGATTGTATATTGTTGTAATTTTTTTTATAATAGGTTTTTAAACTGGCATCGTCATGCTGTGTGAACATGAACAATTACATGGTTATGAACATGGCGGATGGTGTGTACACGTACACTTTCAGTGCCGAACGACGGCCGGACTGTGTGGCCTGCAGTAATAACACGCGCGCCATGGAAATTGACCCGGACTCGACTCTTCAGGCTATTTACGACAAACTGTGCGAAGACCCCACCTTTATGATGAAAAGCCCAGGTGAATATTAATGGCACATTTTCAATTGGCACTTTAAATTCGATTCTGTTTTTAAAATTAGTAACCGAGATGTAGATTTGTTCCTATTTCGTTGAAAATTTTCATTTTTTAATAACCAGACTTTAAAATGCGTCTTTTAATTAATTCTGTATTTGTGTAAGTTATATTCTTAAGATTCGACTCTGGTCGTACCACTGAGTTATTTCTGATTCATGTATGGTCTACATTCTAGACAGCAATCTACTTAACGGAGAAGGAAGACCATGAGGAAACTGCATGCCTGCATGGGTGTGTGAAATTTACCAACTTGCACTAAGCCAGTGTGGTAGACTATTGCCTAATCTTCATCCTGATTAGGGGAGATCTGTGCCCCTGTGGTGGGATGGATGGATGATATACAAAAACTGATTGTTAGTGATTCCTTATAGATTATTAAATTTTTCACTCTCGAAAAACTGATTTGTACACACAAAGTGTCACATCTGAAGCAATAATATATTTTTTTGGTACAGGTATAACAACAGTAATCAACGGTCGTAACAAGACCTTGTATATGTCATCCATTAAGAGTATCGAAGAAAGAACTAGGGATAACTTGAAGAAGAAAGTAACAGAGTTGGGATTATATAATGGTGCAGATATATTGGTAGCGGACGTTACTACACCGAATACAATTACAATTAAATTGAAATTCACTGAAACCGGTGATGTTGATATGTCCAGATAAATAATGTTAATACTGTTGAAAAGGTAGTGTTTTCTCATTAATCCCTTAGCAACCCAGCAATACCATAAAAAAATGTTTCAAAAAATACCATTACTATTTTAAATTCCAAGGAATACTTGAAGATAAAAATCAACACTAGTTTAGTTTTAATTTTTTTTTTCGAAAAGATAATATTACGTTTGATTACTTGGTACTACTAGACTTGGTGTACTACTAGACTACTACTAGACTTGCTGAAAAATATCAGAATTCACTTTGAGTGTGGTAAATTTGAAGTGCCTTCATTCTTGGTAGTTGTCTTATCATTAATCATCATCCCCACTCTATTTATATGGTCTACATTATAAGTACATTCGAGACACGGTTTGCTATTAAAAGGATGGTGGTATGGATCTTGATCTCGTATCACGAGTTATTTTTAATTTATGTAATGGTAGACTACGGATGGGGGAAGCTTCGTCCCCCTGTAGTGGGGGTGAATGAGAACTAGGGATCATAGTCTATATCATTGATACCCAAAGTGGTCTATATCAATCCCCAGGGGTCGACGATGACCTGCAAGGAGTCCACGCCAACTGTCAAAAACACATTTGAAGTTAACAAACGCTTTGGGGGTCTACCTAAGAGGGAAAACATTACAACTGCTCTACAAGACAAAAAAGTTTGAGGACCTCTGGTATATATTATAGACATCAATGTAGTCTATGGAGAAGGAAAACTTCGTGAGGAAACCTACATGCCAAATTTGGTGTGTAAATTCTACCAAAATATGGAGGTTTTTTCGATATGTTTTCTTTCAACATTAGCACAATGTGGCAAGGGTCTAATCGTTCGTTGTAGGTTGGAAAAATAGAGTTTCTTCTGATAGATCTCGCAGTTTTCATTCTACAAAGCCGAAAATTCAAAATATTAAATATAAATACAAGTGCAATTCGAAAGGATTGCCCAGCGTTTATTTGATTTCCCTTATAAAAATGTAGTGTGTAAAATTAATAGTTGTTTACATTATAAAACTGTACCTTTTTTTGAGTGTTTGTTGAGCATCAAGTAAAAACTACTAGGCTATGTTGATAATACTATTGTATTTGAAAACTTAAAATTCGGTCCGTATTTTATCTCGTTACTATGACGGTTACTGGAGTTATGACTATAAACCCACATTTTTTTTTACAATTAAGTGCAAACGTGATCATTATTTTGAAGTGATTATTACCTACTTTTCAATAAGCAGCATAAGGTCTTCATCTGAGTAAAACAATGAAAAAGTTTTCTATTAATATTGGTTTTATAAGAATTGGTGGCCTGTGTGAATGCCCATTTTAGGATTTACCTACCATCGATGTAAATCATACGATCAAGTGTATTAAAATTTAATAACATTCCTGCGAAAATTATTAAATAAAACAGTGATAAAATTTGTTTTGCTTTTATTTATGATTTACACAATTAATAATAGCATTTAACGACGCCCATAGGTAGGTCCATTTGTATAATTGTGACTCTCAGTATATAGAATGTACTCAGGTCCATAAAATGCAAGTGCGAAAACGTTTTTTGTTAATATCTGATAAAAACTACTTATAACCGGGAAAATAAGTAGGTACTAACATTTGTTTAATTAAAAAATCTTTCCGTATGTTGTGTTTCTGTTAATTGTAACGAAATTTGCATTTATTAATTGGACTTATTTGGTTATTATCAAAAAGAATCAAGTCCATTAGACTTAGTCTCCTATAATTGATACCGACTTATTTTGTTTAGTCGCAAATAATTCAGGAAAAAATAAAAAAGCGTCAATTATAAGCTATAAACTGTATACGTGCTACAAAATACTTTCAGTTTTCCTTCAAGTCGTTTCACAGACTTCTGGAGGTATTATAAGTATTGTCTATTAATGGTACGACAGCGATTGCTCTCGCTGCGAAATATTACCATGCTATACGTATACCTACTGTTATCTCAGTTGCGATTGCTCCCAGCGCATTAAGCGATTCAGCGACTACATACAGCAGCGCATTGCTTGCAATTACAAGTTTACGTTAAAGTAAGTAGTAGGTAAGTTTAGTAGTATGAGATTGTCGGGTATGGTTCGGAAAAGTGGAACAGTGATTAGCTTGTAAAATTAATTATATAACACATATATTAACATATGATTTCGATATGCTGTACATATCGAAATCATATGTTAATATGGTTTCGATATGAAAAGATTAGATTCCTTTTCTAAATGATCAATCAAAAGTTAGTCAAAGTCTATACTATTAGCACTTTTAAGATTTTAGGCAAATCCAGTTACTTAAGTCAAATTTTATTTATGAACAACAATGGACAACCACAGAATAAAAGTAAACTTAAACCAATATAAAAATCTGCATAACTTTCGTCTATAATTTAGTAGAAAATTTCATGGCGTTATGATATATAGTATATGTGATGTGGGGTTTACTTGCATCCATTAAAACCGCTCTACGAAATATTACAGACTTCATACCCAACCATGGGGGTCAATATTAAATGACTTAGAGTCCTAAGAAATAAACGCCACGTAGTAAGGAAGCTTCATAATCCAACACGTATGTTTTAAATCTGGATTTTATAAGTATCACAAAAAACGTTTTTGTTCAGTGCGATTGAAATACTTATTACAAATTGGAATCATTATTTCGAATACATGTTTTAAGTGACTGTGAACAAATGTTTAGTATAAACCAACATGCAACTAAATACCACGAATAAATTTAAAGTAATCAAAATAATCAGATGTAATATCAATATTAGTCGTATGATAAGAATACTCTGAAATCTATATTACCTTCTCTTGTCTAATGACGTTAATAAGTAATACAAGAACATGTGATAATTATTTTGAACTTTGGTGCAAATCTAACTAAAAACAAAAATTAATTAAAATATTACAAATACGTAACACAACCCTTAATTATTGATAATTTCTATATAAATTTTAAATCGACTAAGTTAGTCGTACTTTTTCTTGCATATATAGTAGATTTTTGGCCATCTGTGACACTAGCTATCTGACGTGGTGTTGTCGATTTGACGTGACAGAAACAGAGAAAGGCGATAACCAAAATTTAACTATCTTTGTTTATTTTTTCAAGAATTAACACAGAAATCAAAATGTTGGACAGCATATTTGATGATGTGAAACGCATGAACAAACGGCAGGTAAATTTTCATTGAATATTTGCATACAGACCTAAAGTACTCCACCGGCTGTTTTTTCATAATTGCTCCATTTATTTTTCAGTTTATCTACCAAGTGTTAAGCTTTGGTATGATAGTTTCGTCAGCCCTTATGATATGGAAGGGACTTATGGTAGTGACTGGTAGTGAAAGCCCCATAGTCGTGGTTTTATCAGGAAGCATGGAACCCGCCTTCCACAGAGGTGATTTGTTATTCTTGACAAATTGTCCTGAAGAGCCCGTACGTGTCGGTGAAATTGTTGTGTTCAAAGTGGAGGGACGCGATATTCCCATCGTTCACAGAGTCTTAAAGCTTCATGAAAAGTAAGTAGGTACTCTAATATTAGAATACACTGAACGTAATTTCATAGCGACATACAAGCATTCAATATATGTAAAAGTGATTAATAGTTTAGTTAATAACTTTAATTAATTAATTATATTTTTAAAATAGAACAAACTAAAATAGAAATAAAATCTTACTCTATTTAAGGTAGCAACTTTATAAGTAACATCTACCTCCATTACAAATATTTTTCATTTGTAGTTAGTTTCACTGAAAGAAGTTGAACTATTTTATGTGGCATTGTTACATTATTATTCATATGTACATAAATTGTTTATATTATAGAATAATTTATATATGCACAGAGTATTTGACAAATCATAATAAGACTTTATGTATATTTTTATTTAAAATTATTCATTTGCTATCCTGCTCTGTATATAGTTATAATATGATATAGTTCTAATTTATTTACCAACTAGCTGTTGAGCACAGCTCTGTCTGCATGAACAACCTATTTAATGATTGTTAGGCTTAAAATCATTTTTTAAATTTTTGCACAAGTAACCTATTGTATTATGATAAAAAGAGGCCTAGACTACTCACTGAAATAAGTTATAATGTTTTGGAAAGCTTGAACAGATATCAGTTAGTTTGTTGGGGTTTTGGTTGTATAGAAATATTTATGAGCTTAAGAAATAACCTTTGCTTCTTGCCTATAGACAATTTAATTTATAGATACATTCATGTCCTGTAATAACAAAATATGGTGCTGATGATAATGATATATAGCCTTATGCCCTTTCTTCAATTTTTATTTATATCTCTGCCAAATTGTAAAGCACCTGGATGGTTACAAGGTAGGTTACAAAAGTTGATGAAGAAATGCATTTTCAGATTTGTTATAGTAGCCTAATCGATACTTTAATAAATCTGAATGTGTATGTTATGCTGAAATAGTTGCAGAATTAATTGAAATATTATAAATCTTGGTCAATTGCTATAGTGGAGATCATATGTCAGCAAATATAGTGTCAGACATGGAGCCATCAACCATCAATCTGGTGGGCTGGAAAGATTTATGTATGTCTGTTACCACTGGTTGAATCAGGAAAACAGGGAACCAAGAAATTTGGTGTAAAACTATTTATTTATTTAAATTAAAATCACCTTTGTTAAGATAGCAGCTATTTGTTGAGTATAGATCTCTTTAAGATCACCTAATTCGAGACCTTCCTGTTAATCAAGTTATTGCATATCTCTGTCATCCAAAAGTGCTCTCTAAAATAAGGAAATTACTAGTAATTTATATTAAGGTAACAGATATATAATATTTATATGTAAAATATAATAAATATTATATAGTTACTTAAATATCTATACACATAATTTTTTTATAATGTGTTACAGATATTCAAGTAAGTATTATTAAGAAAATTTATATATTTTATGATAAATAAACCTTTTGTTTCGTACAACTTTAAATTTTTCAGATTTTATAATTTAATTTTTCTACTTTTATTACAGTGGTCTTAAACTTTTGGCTGGCAGTATTAATCTCTGAATCTTTTTACTAGCAAATGTAAAACAAATTCTAATTTTTCAATACTCTGCTGTAGGCTTAACTAATTTTAATTCCTTTCTTATGTTTTTAATTTTTTTGCTTGTCATTTTGATGACATATTTAGAGAGAGATGGATGGAAGTATCCCATACAGGCTATCATCTCTAACCTCTATATATGTATATGTATTGACTATTAAATTCTGCCACTTGTTATAATGATAATATCTAAAAAAAATTGATATCTCAATTCGTTTCATGATATATTATCAAATACCTAAGAAAATTGAAGTTGTAAAATACATATTATAAATATAAAATATACATATAAAATATTTGTGGGTTACACAATACAAATGCAGAAAGTAATATTTAAAATGTACATGTATTTATG
>WUAW01014642.1:10384-23227 GCA_017165845.1 Thaumetopoea pityocampa | reverse complement strand
GGGTAGGCAGAGACCACTTCTTTCCCCTTGCTACGAGCAAGGTGGCTATCCGTAGTCCACTTTTCGCCCCCATGGGAAACGAGACGTATACTGTTACAGTCTAAAATTATTCCGACTTAAATACTGCAGATCCCGTAGAATTGAAGATACGGCTTTTAAAAGCTATGATTGAACTGATGAAGATTAAACTACAATAATACAGCCATTGACACTTGTATCAAATATTACTGATTGATTACCTTATTTATAAATGCGAAAATTGAAATGTTAAAATGTTTATTACAAAGTCACGCTAAACGGCTGAGCCGATTTTGATGAAGTTCGGCATGAAATGAAAATGATCTCTAATGAGCCATAGAGTACTTTTTATTAAAATACAATGCAACGGAAGGTGGGGCAGTAGCTAGTTCCTAATAAATGAACGGTTTCAATGAAAATGACACGGGCGCCCCTCATATTGAGACAAATAAATAATGCTTAGTTTTGGGGAGAAAGTGAGAAACATTGCCTGGTATATATATCCTAATTCATGGCGGCCATTAGTTTTGTTTGTTATTTTTTCTGTCCAGATTCCATAATAATTACTTATACTAAACCTAGCTGTTCCCGCAACTCCGTCTACATGCTTTTCTCGCTTTATATGCATGTCTACTACAGCGACACTTATTGGATCTTGGGATAGCTCCGTCCATAAACCATCGTCTTGGCAAATCGAATATTGTGTGAATATATTGTATAGAAGTTATAATAATCACTAAAAGATGACTAACGATTGTATAAATCCTTAGTTCCCAAAGTGGTCCAGGTGGACCCCCAGGGGTCCACGGGAGACTCGACGGGGGTTACGTTGGCTTACGCCAATTTCCATAGTTAGATCTAACCTTCACATTTTAGTTGAGTTTTGGGAATATAGTAGAAATGTAGCTGCAGGGGGTCCACCGGAACCAGCTAAATTTTGAAAGTGGTCTATGAGAAAATAAAGTCTGGGAACCTCTGGTATAAATTATCATCGTCATTACCATCAGCACATCGAAGTTTATTGCTGGACATGGGTCTCCTTAGAATGGAGGGATTTATCCAGTGCCGGATTTAGATAAAAAGAGGCTATTCCACTCATGAGGCCCTTTCAGCACTCATTTTTAAATTTATAAATTACATTTTTATATTTGTTTACTAGTCATACGCGTTGAATTTCTCCTTATTTTCGGTCCAGTGTTTTAGTGTTCACTGTTATTAGAATAGTGTCATTTTAATTTTGCTAACAATTTGAACGTAGGCCCCTCTTGACCTTGAGGCCGTAGGCTGAAAATCCGGCCCTGGAGTTACCATAATGTCTATGCTTGGCAGGCGCCTTGATGATCGACTCTAAATTTTATCTTCACTGATATCGCCAGTCCCGGGTGGTCTACGAGATGGGCCTCCACATTAAAAAGGACGGATTTGCCATAATCTCCACGTTTGGCAGACGTTTTGGAGATGACAGTAGATTTTGATCGCTGCTGCTCGTTATCCTGGTACATTCCTTGGTTTTCCCAGCGTCCACGGGAAGAGATGGACTAACGTTATTGTTACGCTGTCGCCACACAACAAATATATCAATATGATGACTTATTGGTAGTGGCAGTGACCCTCCTTTCTGTGTCAATGAGTCCTGGGTTCGAATCTTGGTAGGGACAAACTGTACGATGAGCACAAATGTTTGTTTTCGAGTCATGGATTTATTTATCTATAAAAGTGTGTATATCGTTGTCTAATACCCAAGATACAGGAAATCCTAGTTTGGAACTAGATCGATGTGTGTGGAAGTGTCCAGAATATTAGTATTATATTATAATATATTTTATACTGAAACATATAAAAAAATATTTGGGTTGTTTTAATATAAATACATACCTATATACACTCGCACCGGTATCCCATGAGGGTAGTACTACCACAGTTGGCCATCTTGACATACCTCTCTCGCTTAATTTGCATTCATACATCTTTTCATACACTTTCGTTGATTAAGGATTCTACGAACTTCACCTTTTTGAAACGAGTTGTTTGTGTTTCAACTTTTTAAAATAAAAGGTTGTCACATGCTCAGCATGTCTACATACAGAATTTTTGTTAGAGCCCGTTTAAGCTGACTACGTTAAGTTTACTGTAAATAAGTCGGATCGCTAGCGTGGCTCCTTCGGGCCGTGTGAAAGTTCTTTGTGGAGTGCACTCTGCCGAGTAGCGAATCCTCTATTCACTACGTTTGTGTGCTAAATGTTGAGTCATTATCACTTCACAAAACCTTTTCGTATGAATTATGTTTCACTTATAACATAGTGGCTACAACTAAAAAACTCGGTACAACTAAATAGCTGTGGTTTTATATTTAATAAATAAATAAATAAAGTTCTGTCTGAAGAGATCAACATTTCCCAATTCCAGATACTTATGAAACCTTACGAAAGCTTCATGAGACCCTAACGCGTTTTATATATGATTATGGACTTAGAATTTAACTACTAATAAATCTAACCACTGAGTTACTATTTGTAATTCATGTACGGTCTACATTGTAGACACCAATGCACTTAACGGAGAAGGAAAACTTCGTGAGGAAACCTGCATGCCCGCATGGGTGTGTGAAGCCAACCAACCCGCACTAGGCCAGCGTGGTAGACTACGGCCCAATTTCCCGCCTGATCGGGGAAGTCCGTGCCCCTGTAGTGGGGACGATTATGGACTGGGGATGGTGACGATGATGAAATCCAACCACTATAAACTAAATTAGTAAGAGATAGGGCGCTAATAGTTGTGTTTTGTTGGATAGGAGCATGCATGCATTACTACTTTAGTCGTATTGTCCCCTTCGGACAGAGCTTTCATGCAATCGGGGGTGGAACTTCGTTTCAGGTAACTTCATATAACAAACAATAATACATACATATGTACAGTCACGCCTCTTTCCCATTGGGGTAGGCAGAGACCACTTCTTTCCACCTGCTACGCTCGTTTAATGTAGCGATGTGGCAATCCGCAGTCCATATTTCGCCCCCGCGAGCAACGAGACGTATCGGGTGACGAACCACAACGCCGCCATTTTATAAGATTCAAAAGTGTTAAAGTTACTTATCGCGTTCCCACGGCTTAGTGGAGAGGAAAGGAAAGATGATGAGGTAGGAAAGGTGTATTGAGCAAAGAATATGACTTTAGGAAAAGGAAGAAAAAAACTGTAGGATATTCAATACTACTATCTCGGAAGGAGTAGGGAGAGACAGTAGTAGCTCGGGGGGCCGGGGTCGCTTACCCGTGTACTTATGTCTGTTTGCCGGACAGACTCAAAATCTAAGTACTCCCTGACCTACAATAATACTCACTACAATCTAAATGCCTAAGTACAAATAAATCGGGTTGGTTATGTTTTTGAGTTTGTAGTGTTTGTATACACAGTGACTAAAACAGTCGCTTATAAGTAGCGTTAGAAGTTAGTTATATATAATTAAACTACGTTTAATATATATAATAATAAGTAGCTACCTATAAAAAATAAAACATATGAAGTCTTTGTTTATTTCATCTATTGATCGTACACCACAACAAACACGTCCCAAGCTGATTTGGATGTAGGTGCTATTATTTTTAATACCTATTTATTACTAGTATTTGCCCGCGGCTCCGCCCGCGTCAATGTCGGTTTTCTGCTCCATGAGAAATCCCCAAACAAACATAGATTCGGCGCAGCGCTCACTGTGTGTGGCGCGTGGCGCTTGGCCCGTCTCTCACTTGCGTTAATTTCAGTTTCACATTTTGTAACGACTTCGTAATTCTCTGTATTTCTTCTATATTTTCTGGGCCGTAAGTTTTTTTGCCAACGTCATCACACAAAAACTTTCATCTCCTATTTTTACCCCCTTTAGGGTAAAATTTTTACAAACTTTGTCGTATTTATTTATATGTAATCAAAAGCCTAAAAAATAAGCTTTAAGCTTCTAGCTTTAAAAATGACGTAATTTCCATACAAACTTTCATCCACCATTTCAACCTCTTACAGCCCTTTTTTTAGATTAAAAAATAACCTATGTCCTTTCTTAGGCTCTAGACTATCTTTGTACCAAATGTCATTTAAATCGGTTCAGTAGTTTAGGCGTGATTGCCTAACACACAGACAGATAGAGTTACTTTCGCATTTATAATATTAGTAAGGATAAAAAAGTACCCATTTAGTTAAGTAGATAAATTTAGTATTAAAAAAAATTATAAGTACAGTGACTTTTATCGTGTTCACATTGATCCAAATGCTCATGTCGCTTAATCCATTATTCACGTACCAAATAGGTGGGCTCGTTTTCTCTATGAAAACACGAAACTAACATCAAATTACTATACTTAGATGGTAGCCAGAAGCAACATATAATTTTTCTTTTTTATTCATTTTTAAAGTGTATATCAGATATGTAGTCAATTCATTTAGATATGTTTTAATACTTAGTTCTAAGTATGGATATTATTTTATAATGTAAATACTTGAAGAATTCCCAACTAACCAATGCTAAATGCTGTGTAAAACTCAAAGTAGTTCAGTATTACTATGAGAACAGTTCATTCATTTATTTATGGCATGCACAATCAATCAAATCACAATCAAAGTTATTGTTACAAATTAACTAGCTTTTATCCGCGGCTTCGCCCGCGTAAATATCGGTTTTCCGCTATATGGGAAATCCCGAAACAATCATAGGTTTATATAAAAAGCCTAAAACCAATTTTACTTGACCTCTTATTCCTTAACGGCGGCTACTAAAACAGGTATCAACCTGTATCTTCAATTCTACTGGACCGATTTTGATGAAACATACTGCAGTATTTAAATCGGAATAGTACCCTTGAAACTGTAATAGTTTAACCAAAATCTACCAGCTGGTTTTTGTGTGAAGCCTGAACAAATAAACAAACAAACAAACATCGACGGAATTGATTTCAGAAGCCCTTAATTAGTCGATCTAGTGTATTTTTAGGGTTCAAACATCGGGACATTTCTATGGGTTCAAAACAATGATTCCCAGCTTATTTCTCAAAACATGTACAGTGGGCCCTCAACTTTCGCACATAATTGGTTCCTGAAAGTGTGTGCGAATGTTGAATGATCGAAAGTAGAGGGATGTAAAAAAATATGCATCAAAAATTGTGTTTTAAAGTATTTATTTATAAATATGTAGATAGATAATGAAGTTAAGACGCGAGTTAAGTGCTCCGGGTATTTTTTTTTATTTTCTTGAGATATACGTTCTCCATTGGGATCACATTCTTCCATGGTAGTCGAAAATTTGTCAAGATGATTAAAAAGTTGAATTTCTAAAAATGTGCGAAATAGCGAATTGTGCGAAAGTAGGATGTGCGAAAGTCGGGGGCCGCCTGTATAAATATTTTTGCCAGCTGAACTATCAGATTATTGTTCGAAAAGATTGAAACAAATTTTCGCATCCATCGTTGCAAATGAAATGATATGGAACGGAAAACTAAACACAACATTAGTAAAAATTCTTATAAACCACTTAAAAAGCACCCAGAATTATTGGTTCATCACGAATACCCACTAGCTGTGATTTTGTTGGATTACAGCTGACAAATCCACCGGCTTAAAAATATAAAATCCTGTGAGTGAGGTGACATGACGTTGGCCTTGTCCCCTTAAACGTTTTCAGCTTACAATAGATCTGCAATAAAATAGTTAACAATAAAATAGTTAACAGACTGATTGCAGATTAAACGTAAAAAGAATAAACTTTTCGACCACCATTTTGTTTGGGTGCCAAATTTGACACTTTTTCGTCGTATACTCGGGAATTTCGTTATGCGTTTGCATTCAGAATTGCCTTCCAGAACAATCATTATACCAATATAAATTTTATTTAAAAATATTTTAATATTTATAGACCTTGAGAAGGCGTATGATGGAGTGCAGAGGCACGAGCTATGATCGGCGCTGGTATCGTATGGAGTTGATGGCCGCCTGGTGCAGGCTTGAAAATCTCTCTATGAGAATTCAAAGGCCAATATCAGAGTTAATGGGGCGTACACGGACTGGCTTAACATCTCAAAGGGTGTGAGATAGGGATGTGTTGCGTCTCCGTGACTTTTCAATCTCTATATGGGCAGCTGTCTTTCGAATTTGAAAGATATGAAGTGTGGACTAAATATGGATGATTTACTTGTCAAATGTCTCTTATATGCTGATGATCAAGTATTACTTGCATCGTCGGCACGGGAGTTACAAGACATGTTAAATGTAGTGAATGAGGCTTACAAGAAGAAAGGAATGAAAATTAAGTCAGCCGAAAGTATTGGTGATCGAAAGAGAGGAAAATATTACAGGATGTAACATTGTTGTAGATGGTGTTAGAGTAGATCAAGTGAATGTGTTTGTGTACCTGGGAACTGTGATTTCAAGAAATGGAAGGTGTGATAGTGATATTAAAAGGAAAGTGATTGCGGGTAATAAAGTGAATGGTGCCCTACACACACACTCTATGATGAGTAGTCAGTCAGTCTCACAAAAGGCTCGTCTTGCTATCGTTGTTATAAATACGTATATGTTGTAGTATATGTAGTATCTAAGACAAGGTAATACTAATTTGGGGCTAGTATTGTAATTTTATAAATACGAATATGATTTTGTTTGTTTATTAAGCTTTCACGCCTTAACTACTAAACCGATCATCACGAAATTTTATACACATATTGTCATGGGTAAAAAGGTTAAAAAGAACATGGGGTACCTTTTATTTCGATAAAAGAACTGTTCCCGAGGGATAGAAAAAATATTTTACAAACTTATCAAACAATTGTATTTTCAACGGTATCTGATATGAATTTAATAGATAGATATATAGTTTTTCAATAAAAAGTTTGGTTCGTTTTCACAAAATTAACAGGGGTCATCAGTTAGTTATTCGGATGTTCGGTTTCCGGGCCGTTGTGTCCATAAACAAACGCAGCGGGAGTTTGGCAGGCAAGTGTTTGCGTATTTACGGCGGCGCGCGCCGGGACCGCGCTGCCGCGGCTCGCTACCGACCGTCCGTCGTATATCTGCAAAGATACTGTTTTGGCAACGTAACAGTAGTTCGGCAATAAAAATCGCCAACTGAAACTCGCCGTTACAATACGTGTACCTACCTACCTGTTTGTAAAATGAGTTAAAAACAAAAAGACTCTGTTAGACTGGTTTGAGATATGGATATGTCACAATGCTTTTACCATAATCTCCACGCTTGGCAGACGTTTTGAAGATCACAGTAGATTTTTGAAGGGTACATCCCTTAGCTGGTACATCCTTTAGTTGGTGCTGATAGCACCCACGTTAAGAGATGGGATATTTAATAGACATACTACGTCTTAAATTGAAAGTTTGACATGAGGAACTATAGATTCCAAATGTAGGTATACGTTTATATTTCAATGTCGATCAAAATGCCCTCAGTCAATTTTTTCTTTTCATCATCTAAACCCTTAGTTGCCAAAGTGGTCCGGGTGGACCCCCAGGGGTCTACGGGAAACTCGACGGAGGTCTACGTTGGGTACGCAAGTTTTTATAGTTAGATCTAATTTTCACATTTTTTGTCGAGTTTTGGGAATATAGTAGAAATGTTGCTGCAGCTGCAGGGGGTCCACCGAAACCGGCTAAATTTTGAAAGTGTTTTACGAGAAAAAATGTCTGGGAACCTCTGATTTAAACAATACCAGCCACCATTTATTTGTACGATTTTCCTTTAATTAAGTAATATTTTTTGATCTTTACAAAAATTATACGGCTTTATTGTATATAAAAAGAACTGAATTGTCTCATAGCCGGTCAAGGAATGAATTCAGAGTAAAAAACATATTTCCCCAGAGACCTTTTTATAAAGTCAACAAGCTGTACCAGGGGAAATAAATAAGACAAAGCAGCGATTAATAATAACATTTGCATTCTAAGTGATATTTGCTTCGATGAGGACCTACTTACTACACCTCCGTACCTACCTTATATTTGTGTATTTAATCCGAAATTTTGATAATTTTATCCTAAAAATACTAGGAAGGATTTACATTAAGTGAAGTGTTGTCGAAGTACATAAATATCATATTGGTCCGTTTGAGTTAACTATGGAACAAATCGTCATCCCCTGGTACGAATCTATTCGTACGCTCTGAAAATGTATGTTCTCAAAATTGTGAAGTAAAGCATTGTGAGGTACCCCGTGGTGAAGATTCACATGTCTTCTTCATCTTAACGTCATCCCGATCTAACTCCAGCTGTGCTGTTATCGCAGGGGGTGTTACTGTGAGGTGAGTTCAAAGGACTAGGTTACAAGTTATATCATCCCCATAAGTTCCCACAGATCCTGTGAAGCCTAACGGCATTCAAATCAGCCTCCTTCTGTTTGAAATCCTTTCCGATAAATAAAGTAAACGTAACAAGATTTTTAGAACTGAAGGCGAGGCTATTACCTCCTATAAACTCCTGTGTCCTATTACCGATATAATGATGTGTAGACATCATCATTCATTATTATCAGTCTGTGGCAGTCCACTAGTGGACGCAGGCCTTTTCCAAGGCGCGCCAATTAGCCTTATCTTCGGCTACATGCATCTAGTAACTGTCAGCCACTTTCCGCAGATCGTCGTTCCATCTAGCCGGGAGGCTTCCCACACTACGTTTGCCTAAACGCGGTCCCCATTGTACAATTCGTATGCTCCAACAATTGTCGGTCTGCGGCAGATGTGACCAGCCCAACCTTACAACAACCTTAGTTCTCTGACGGATAAACTTCATTTCGGATTTTATCCAACAGAGAGACTCCGAGTGTTGCCCTCTCCATAGCTCGCTGAGCAACTTTGAATTTGTGGACTGGTCGCATCGTCAGATTCCACGTTTCGGCGCCGTATGTCAAGATGTGTATACATATATAGAACACTTTATTAATTTGATAAGTATTTATTATATGATCGCTGTGTTACGTTGTTTAATTAACTAATTTTGATTTCATCTAAGTAGGTATAATATTGTATATACTTTGAACGTCGCCATTGAATTTATATAAAAGTGGGGGTACTCGCTGTGATCGGGCTTATTGTTGTTTGGTCGCCAGTTGAGTAACTTGTCGCTAATTGAATGTGTGTAAATCATTGGCGTGAATTGCAATTATGAAATATAATTGTGTTTGCGCTTTAGAAAAGTTTAATCGAACAGGTGGTAATACATGCACAAGGAATACTGCATTTTCTTTCAAAAGTCTATCCCTGTACTTCTGTTAACAAACCACTAACATTTGTAGATATGAATCTTATCCATCCAAAGGTTGTCAGGGAGAGATCGCATATTGCGAAAAGACCGGCATTGGAGAAATATAAAGTATACATTGGTATACTTTATATTTCTTGTTTTTTATATTTATAAAATTATAGTTTGGTGTACAATAAAGAGTACTCTATTCTATTCTATATTATCACACCAACTACATTTTTAGTGTGGATTAGTTAAACTCAGCTACATGAATGGCTGAACAAGTCACACAGATCAAAAGTCGATGGAGATCTCTCTAATACACGCTCCGGTCTCACTGCGTCTCGTACGCTGCTCCTTGAGTGTACGACTTCGTCGAGAGTGGTAATCATTCAATTACCAGATCAGACTTTTCTCGTCTACATTGTGGCGTTTATAGGTTTGGCTTCGGCTGATAGTGAATTTTTTTTTTTTAAAAGACACCTCCCGCTTTAGGTTTAATTCCTGTGTCTCGGGGACTTTACAAACATTCAAATAACAGGAACACAGAACACCCAGACTCAGAACAACAATTTGTGGTTTACACAAAGCTGTTGTCCCGTGTGGGGGTCGAACCCACAACATTCGACAGCGCAGTGGACACTTAAACCACTGCGCCATCCGTGCAGTCAAAGTCATTCAATAACTACTTGTACAAGTACTTAAATAGACAACGGCATTGTATTATCCAAACATAATTCAAGGAAATTTCAAAATTAAAATTATTTATTGGTTTTTCCTTGCCAGTTCTACTGGATAATGTAGTCTTTATTAGTGGTTTGTGAAGGCGTAAAGAAGAACGTGCCGACGAGTTAATTAACTAGCAAGTTGCGAGTAAGGGAAGCTGCCTTTAAACACCCTTAATACAAATTTTAAGCACCTTAAACCCTTTAGAGTGTTCCAAATTAACTGTTTTACTATTTTTTGTACACTGCATCGTAGTTTGTGTTTCCGTGTATGTAGAATGAAGCATGTATCGCGAAAATAAACACTTCTTTACATGCTAATATTGTGGATACATTTTATGTTCACACATGTTGATCTAGCCTCAAATTAGTATCTCCTGAGCCTTGATAACGTTATACTTATTTATATAGATAAAGTAGGTTTCGTTCGCGGCTCCTCCTACATGAATGTCGGTTTCCACGCTAAATGACAAATCCCGAAATAATTATAGATTTATAAATAATTCAAGAACCTTTTTTTCTTGAACTCTCATAAGGAGTTCAGCTTATATCTTCAGGTCTACTTCACCAATGTTGATGCTCAAACAAAGAAAGAGAAGTGAAGAAAATAAACGATGGTTTCGGTTTCAGAAAACCTTAATTAGTCGATCTGTCCGGGCACGCCTACTTCGGGTGATACCTGTGCCAGATCGACAGAGAGGAGACAGGGCAGTGTCATCAATGCATTGCCGCAGAAGAGACAATCCCCCACACATTGGTAGTGTCCGGCTTGGGCTGCGGAGCGAATCCACCGGCTTGTATAATTTAGTGGGAGAGCTAATCTCAGAGAGAGCTAGGAGATAGGCCAATAGTGAGAGTGCGTGGTTGGTGATTTCTACATTTTGTGAAATTGTCATGATCAAAAAAATAGACGGTGGAACGCGAGTGGAATAAAAAGGATTTGATCACGGGACCAATTGGCACAGGAAGCAGGGGTCATCGCCACTGAACCAATAAGTATCTAATTAATATAAAAAATAAAGTAAAAAAGCTTTTTATTTCATGCTATTTTAACAAAAGTAGTTATTAATATATGAAAAGTATAAAACCAAAGTGCAAGGACCCATCGCTTCGATTCTACTTTGCGTTCGACGTCTTCTCCTTAAATCCCTTAATCCTCCTACGACCAGTGCGTTTGAGAACACTAATCGTGACTTCCGGAACATCAAGAAGCCACTGAAGCCATTTCAACGACAGCTCTTAACTTGAAATCACATATGAAAGAAGATTTAGTGCTATTGTTTTCTATCGATGAGAATTGATAGAGTTATATTGTAGAGTACATTAGTGTCTACAAAGTAGACCGCACATGAATTTGAAATACCTCAGTGGTAAGGAACCAGGAACGAACCTACGACCTTTCGATCGCAAAACATGTCTAGCACCACTACACCACCAATGTATTATCTTCAAACATTATCTTCATATAATTATAAAGATTGTCTGTAAAAATCACATATTGCGATAAAATCGCCACTTTCTGCATGTATTTCTGATTTTATATCTCTATGACATAATTTATATTAATGTGAAATAAAGAACCTTCTCTTATTATTATTATTATATTAGTATAGAGTATACTATCATTATCATCAAATCCACAGCTAAACCTAATCTTGTATAAGGGGGAAGGAATTCCATAATTTCGACGTTTAACAGACATTTTTATGATTTTCATAGATTTAGATGATTTTTCAATCGCAGAAAAATGTTGCAGCCCATTATATCCCCTAATATGTTATATCTCCTACAATTTTCACAGCATCTACGGGACGGGGCCTCTAAAACTTTTATTATAGCCAGTTCAAAAAGAACTTCAAGCAATTAATTTCGTCCTGTAAACAAAAGGACACAAATAGCAATCTTAATTACTGTAAACGAAGTCGACTCACCTCTGGAAAATTAACCACTTTAATAAATACTTTCATTTAACTGCTCCAATATCACATGCACAAGGGATTGTAACCGTAATTCATGCCAAGTGAATGCAGGTCTCTAACAACATTTGCAAATTGAACGCAGGCAGTCTCAAGTCAGCAGGTTCTAGTATCGTCGAATAGATGAGAACAAAGTACCTTCATCGCCAGATGGTATTGCACATTACTGCACTGGCGCTAACTACAAACATAGATCACTAACGTTTGCTTCACAAAGTTTCTGTTATATTAATCTACATTATTTCTTAAGTTCATAGCAGCTGTTTATAATTTCGTATGTAAGCAGAAGTACCTAACTAACCCCACTAACAATGTGTCTATGTATTGTCTTGTCCTTTGTTTTAGATTTTATTACCATCTTTGTTGTTCTATTCTTCACGAAGTTCGCATGGGTGTGTGAAGTTTATCAACCCGCACTAGGCTAGCGTGGTACACTACGGCCTAATCCCCCTCTTGATCAGGGGAGGTCCGTGCCTCTGTAGTGGGGGCGAATATGGACTGAGGATGAATGTTTGAAATATTCCTTGTGTAAAGCATTTATTTTACGTCCTCAGCAGATGGGTCATCGCAATATTGTCATGACCCTGGTCATGTGTGATACAGGACGCTTTGCGCACGTAGATAACGCGTCCCGCCCTGGGCTCCAACCATAAAAACTTGATGTGTCCATAATAACGCACAGAGCATAGATAAAGCTTAAATGTTTAATTTAAATACACTTTTATTAGGTCACATCACCATTTCGGCTCACCGGTGAAACGAGCCGGGAATAGCTCCAAGTTTAATATTGTTTATGCAGTAGGTACGACTCCACAGAGCGTTATCGTAATTGGCGTATGATGTTCTCCATTTTTAAAACGGATACATTTTAATATAGTGTTACACACACGCACACGCACAC
>WUAW01014640.1:17316-27927 GCA_017165845.1 Thaumetopoea pityocampa | reverse complement strand
TAACTAAGGATCTACACTGTAAACACCAATGTACTTAATGGAGAAGGAAAACTTTGTGAGGAAACCTGCATGCCCGCATGGGTGTGTGAAATGTATCAACCCGCACTAGGCCAGCCTGGTCTCTCCTCTAATGAGGGGAGGTTCGAAGTAGAGATGAATGATGAACTGGGGCTGAAGATAATGAGCTTCTGGAATACACTAATGATGACGCTAATAGGCCTGAACTTCCAACGAGGATTAGTAATGAAAGTAATTAAAAAAGATAACTAAAATTTTAACAAAAATTTTGTAATTAAAACAAATCACTCGTGGGGTTCTCTGATGATCATATGGCTGACAGCGAACCTGGTACCCTGAACAGAAGTTGTTTAACTCCGTGTCTTCCGTGAATGCTGTGCGAACCAGCTTAGAGATGTCTGGTACATGCCTGGTATATGGCACATAATAAGCAGCAACAAATGTTATTCAATCAAAACGTACTGCAATCGAAGATAGAGCTTGATCCCTCTTTTAATAGTCGCCGCTTAGGTGCGAGAGGTCAAGTAAAAGTGGTTCATTTTTTTTCCCATGTTGCGGAAAACCGACATCCACGCGGTCGGAGCCACGGGCAAAGGCTAGTACTAAATAAATAGATACTCGTATTTTGTGGTAAATGTTTTATTGTTTAAGTGTGTGTTTGTGGGTACTTTGCTGTTCCAAATTAACTATTATATTTGCTTTTAGAACAAGTACTGGTCAAAAACTGCTTCCCCTCCTTCTAGACGCCCAGACAAAAACCCAACTCAAGGAGACATGAGAGAAGAGCCCTCATTTTACATTTGGGAACTGTATGAGCCTAGGATATCTAGCATTGAGTCAACATTAAATAAATAAAAAAACCATACATACATACAATCATGCCTTTTTTCCCTGGCTCTCCGGCGGGGAAGCGAACCCCGGTCTCCCGTGTGATCGGCGGGTACAATGACCACTATACAACCGAAGAATTGCACAAGCAGAAAGCACTTCTTTCTATTTGCTACAAACAGTGGCTATCCGTAGCCCACTTTCGTATTCGCGGGAAACAAGATGTGTCGAGTGGCAAACCACAACACCGCCATTAAGGTTCAAAAATATTAAATTGCTCATTGCGTTCCCACGAAAAGTAATGGGAAAAAAAGGGTCCACCCAAACAGAGCCCCGCACGCTTGGGTGAGGCTAGCCATCATCTTGGGTCTAATCATAATAAAAAAAATACATACATACACTCACGTCGATATCCTATAAGGGTAGGCAAAGACCGCAGTACATACATAATAAAAAAAATCATTTAATAATTAAATCAAAACTTATATGCACCAGCCCACAAATGAAACAACGTATTTCAGCCTAAAAATTATTTTATTGACTAGCAAAAAAATTATGCTGTATCATAATGTATAACGTTGGAGGTCCTTACAGACTAATCAAAGCGCGTATCACTATAGTACATTAATAACTGGACTGTCGATCGGTAATGCATGAGACTTGGTATTAAGAAAAACGAAAAAATAATTGATACGGTATTCATTCCGTCTGTTAAATTGGAAATAAGATAGTAAAATAGTGGACACAAACTATTTTATTACCACTATCGCTGCCACCTCGGTAGCGTGTACGAAGAGATGAATTACACCCAGCGTGCCGGCCCCGTAGACGCTACGGACGGTCTTCAGGCACCTTAAAGTTTCTTCTCTAAAGGATAACGGCGCCGAACCGAAATCTATCCTGATTTGACAGCTGTCCATATATATTAACAGCTGTCCCGTATATCTGTCAATATATAATGACAGCTGTCAATATATAATGACAGCCGTCGTTGAGTTAACGTCACCGATCACAACCCCCTAAGTTTATGACACTTTCATAATTGGATACTAGCAGAATTGTACAAAATTGGTCAAACGCTATAAACCAAGAAAGAAGAAGAAGATTTAGCGTCATTTTATCGACAAATCTCACCGCTCACTCAAGTTTATGTTATGATACTGGCAAAAACGGTTATTGGCAGAATTGTACCAAACTGGCATAAAAACCATAAATTAAGAAGTGAAGTGAATTAACCCGCGTTTCTTTAAAAAAATCTATCCCGTCACTACTTATACTGAACCATACATGAATGGTTTGAAATAAATTATGTTTTTCCATGTTTCAAATCAAAAGGTAAAGGCTCATTTAAAGATTCCATTACAGTACTGTAATAGAAAAAAAATGTAAAAAAAAATACTTAAAAATATCGAGCATAGTTTTTTATCGAAGATGAAACCACATTAAAACCAAATATTACAATCACTAATGATTTATCAACGTCATAATTTTAAGTTCCATGTACGCCCAACTAGCTTAGAGGAGACATTATTCTCACGCTATAAGAAACGATTGAAGTATTAACGAACTACTTTTACAAGAAAAAAGAATTGTTTTTGTTAAATTAGTAAAATAATCATATTTAATACGATTCTTTGACCGCTCCTGTGTCAAACCATACAGAATAATAATTTAATAAAAAAAAAATATAACGCAATGCTTTATACCAAAGTGTAGGAAGAGAATCAATTATGCCGATTTTGTTACAAAACAGAACTTAACTAAATTTGGTCCCTCCCCATCTTTTTCTAACGTTAAACGCCAAAACGAGATAGCAAACATTTTTATCGAGTACCGACCCACATTTCTGTCAAAAGGTACAAAAATTTTTTTTGTTTTTGCGTATCTTTAGTACATGCCGACTACGGCATGTTCCGAGATCGCATCTAAATCTCTTAATTTTGACGTGTCTAAACGAAACTGACAGTGCGAAAATTGTAGTTATCTCGTTTTGACTTTTGACAGTAGAAAAAGATAGGGAGTCTAAATTTAATTAAATTTTGTTGCTGCAGATTTACTGACATTGTGTAACTTTATTTTGATGAAGTGGCAAATGTGGACTATTAAAATGACACTACTTTATGTAGAACGATTATCTATATTGAGGACGCGCTTAACCGGTGAACGCAGGCTACTCACGGATGTGTGGTGATCATTGGAGGCCTATGTCCAATAGTGGGCATGTCTCAACTGATGTGATAATGATGATATTAAATATAAGTGTACCCTCTTTCCAGATATAACCCGCCCACTTCGATGAACACACAACAATCACAACTATATATCAGATCTCATACATAATTATTGACAAAAACTGTTCCATATGAACCTCTAAATGCATGCTTTTTTTGTCATTTATATACCAAAAAAAAAACATTTAATTCTTAAAACTCATTAATATACATTATTGTGACATAAATTATTAATTTTTTGAATTAATTTAGAAAATAATCGCTGTTTCGAAGATTAATTTTATAACTTTTGAACGCAACGCAAAACGTGTTGTCGTTAGCTTTGCCTGTGTCAAACTAATTTGAAATAAGATCACACGTCGGAGTGTGACGTAATGTGTCGAGCAACTTCAGTATGCTGAACCAATATCTAATTGTATCGTTGAGAGTAAACTTAAATACACAGAATATAATAGAAATTCAACTTCAAATAATTATTATAATAATTATAATATGGCCACAAGAATTAGAATAGCATACGTACTAGTGTAACTAGTATCAATAAATAATACATTCAAATATGGCGTTCCCTCTAGTGTCCTCTCGCTCGCACAGTATTAAGAATCACGATTAAAAGGGAATATGAACAGACGCCATTTCTTAAATATTCTATTTCCTAGAGCCAAAAAGCCATGTTATTTTACTGCGAGTAACATTTTATATATATATATATATATATATATTTTTCTCAATACCAAGACGCAGATCGTTAAAACGTTTTAAAAATACATTATTTATTTTCGTTCTTAATTCACGCTACGCACTTGTACATTATGTACTAATACATAATAATTATAAAAAAGTCTTATCACTTACAGTAGTACTTCACCAATCATTACGTATATTAGTTACAACGTATAACAGTTTCAATCACCGTGTTCCGTTCAACCTGGGTCTAAAGAATACTCCATACGTGAACGGGAATAATTTGTGATGTCTGAAAAGTGGCTTTATTAATTATGATTATTTAAATTAAATTGCAGCATTGGGCAGGCCACATAGCGCGAAGATCGGATGGCCGATGGGGCAAAAAGGTCCTTGAATGGAGACCACGTACTAGCAAGCGCAGTGTGGGACGGCCACCTACGAGATGGTACGACGACCTGGTGAGGATCGCTGGGTCTCGCTGGATGCGGGTGGCTATGGACCGGTCGCGCTGGAATTCAATTGGAGAGGCCTATGTTCAACAGTGGACAGCTACGGGCTGAAATGATGATGATGATGAAATTAAATTCAGCATGACTCATTATATAATATTGTTTGTCGGGCACTATCATCATCAGCCCTTGAAAGGCCACTGCTGCACATGAGCCTCCTCCCTAAACAGGGATTTGCCATGACCTGCAGGCTCGGCAGGTGTTTTGTAGGTCGCGGTAGATTTCGAATTGAATAACAGAATAACGCTGCGGCCCATTACTCTAGTCGGGTAATATACGTGTCAATTCTGATGTAACAAACACCACTTGAACCAAATTCAGTCCCTCCCTATCTTTTTCTAATGACAAACATCAAAACGAGATAGCAAACATTTTAGCGAGTAACAAACCTACATTTCTGTCGAAGAGCACAAACATATTGCATTTTTGCGTATCTTTGCGGCACGTTCAGAGGTCACGTCTAAATTTATATGTAGAACTTGAATTTTGACGTGTCTAAACAAAATTGACAGCGCCAAAATTGTTGCTATCTCGTTTTGGCGTTTGGTATTAGAGAAAGATAGGGAGAGCCTAAATTTAGTTAAACTGTGTTACAACAGAATTTAGACCATTATTTAGTTCAAAGACCGTTTTAAACTATTTGTTACAACTTAATAGTTCGGCCATAATTATTATGGTCGATTGACCACACAGTAGTACATTGTACACAGTGATAAAAACATATTTATAGTGACATCGATCCGACAATGTCTATTTGTTGTTTCATTTCAAACTAGTATACAATTACAATTCAAATTCAAAACAGATTCAAAATTGCTCAGCGAGCTATGGAGAGGGCAATGCTCGGAGTCTCTCTGTTGGATAAAATCCGAAATGAGGCTATCCGACAGAGAACTAAGATTACGGACATAGCCGCTCGAATAAGCAAGCTGAAGTGGCAGTGGGCTGGACACATGTGTCGCAGAACTGACCATCGTTGGAGCGTGCGAGTTCTGCAGTGGAGACCGCGTTTGGGCAAACGTAGTATAGGACGTCCCCCAGCTATATGGAGCGACGATCTGCGGAGAGTGGCTGGCAGCTACTGGTTGTGTGCAGCCGAAGATCGGGCTAAATGGCGCGCCTTGGGAGCGACCAACGTCCAGCAGTGGACTGCCACATGCTGCTGCTGCTACTGATGATGATGATAATGATGATAATGATGATGAAATTGAGAAAAAACGAACACATGCAGTATTCTTATAAACCCAGTTGCAAAATTCATTCGTAAGATCAAAAAATATCGTAATAAATCCCAATCGAATGAATCTACTAATGGATTTTATAATTACAGTTTTTAGTATCTAAGAATAAAAAAAAATATGATAATTATTCAGGAAGACGTCTATCGAAGCTTAAAGAAAACCAAAATAATTATAGAATTTACGATGTTTTCCGATCTATTACCAAATTATATTTCATTAACAAACAATTTAAAAACCTAAATAGACATGTACGAAATCGACTAATTAATTTTCCCAATCAGTCGATTTTGTTATCTCGGCTTAATTTTAACTGTCCATTACGAGTTTTCATAATTTTATTTTTGCGTATACAATTTTGAATTGAAAGTGTAAGTTTTCAAAGTAGATAGGTATACTTGTACTGGAAGTCGTATATTTTACAATTGTATGTTCGTTTTTAAAAATACACTTAGAAACTAACGTTTAGTTTTGCGATGAAATATAATTATCAGATGTAGATGTTTTACAGTTTGAAATACCAATAGAAATGATGATTTCGTCTATTCGATTGGGTATTGTGCAATGGTGCGGAACTGACTATTGGCATTACGTACAGTAAGTAGTACCACAACAATAAGTTACAACTATGAATTTTGTCAGCCTTTAAGTGTAAGCTCGTTTCTTAAAGGTATTTATGCAATAACATTTTGATACTACAACATAAATTTATTTATTTAAAGCTAGCTTTATAATTGGATTTATCAAGCTATAAAATTACAGATAATAAAATTAAGAAATTATACACGAAATTAATAGTGAATTGCTACTGTTCAGACATAATTATTAATAAAAATAATATCAATCACAATAACGGCCATCATACTATTTGATCGAAGAGTGTCATCGCGCTATTTTGATATCTGAGATAGCAAAAATCATACGGTACAATAGAACCAAAAGAGTAAGTTACATCAACATTCTTCGTCGGCACTGACTGATGGTAACAAACGCCATTTAAACCCGATTTTAGGGACCAATTTCGATAAGACCTTATTGCGCTACGCGTAAAGTTGAAAATGTAATGACAGATAAACTCGTGTTATCTCGCTCGTAACATACGGACGCCACAACGGCGCGCTCACGTTTGACCAATGGCCGACAAGGATTTAACCCGCGCCAACGCACTTTTTTTATAATTGACTGGAACATTTTGGCTTCTTTTAAAAAAAAGTTACCACTGCCCAGGTAAATCGTTGTAACTCATTTTTGTTGTATCACTACCACCATTTTAGACAATACAGAAAACACCTACATTCGACAATATTTCATGCAACCAACGGTAAAATTAATATCTAGTATGGCTGTGTTACGAAAAAAAAATATTAAAAAAAAATAACAATTGAGTATATTTAAACTTATTTTTATACAAATAAATACAATTATCTGTGTGGACGGTATGTTGTCTAGTGTTTTTCTTTTTTTTTCTGTAAAAAATATTCTTAGCGACTATTTCATGGAGTCAATCGTGGAAAAAAAATAATAAATTTTTAATCACAACCGGCTTTTAAAATTGACGAAACCCGAAACAATACCGCTATATATTAGGTAATAATAGTCCTCGTTGACACTTCTATGTCGATACTATATTCACTGAAATACTACATACAGCACCTGCCTGTAAATATTACACATCGATCTATAAGATAGTATACTGCTATATAAGTACTAGCTCTTGCCTGTGGCTTCACCCGCGTGAATATCTGTTTTCCGCTACATGGAAAATCCCGAAGCAATCACAGTTTTATATAAAAAGCTATTGACCACTTTTGAGTGAACTCCCGTACCTTAACGGCGGCTACTAAAACAGAGATCAATCTGTGTCTTCAATTCTACTGGACCGATTTTGATTAAATATGCCACAGTATTTAAGTCGGTATAATATCTTTAACAGTGTAACAGTTTGACCAAAATCTAGCTGCTGGTAAAATTAAAGATATTTAAAAAATACAACTCAGATCGACTAATTAAAGGCTTCTGAAACCAAATCCGTCGATGTTTGTTTGTTTGAGCTTCACGCAAAAACCAACGCGTAGATTTTGGTTAAACTGTTACAGTCTTTAAGGTATTATTCCGACTTAAATACTAAGGCATGTTTCATCGAAATCGGTCTAGCAGAATTGAATATACAGGTTGATCCCCGTTTTAGTAGCCGCCGTTAAGTACTATAGCTCAAGTAAAAGTGGTTATTCGGTTCTTATATAAATCTATGATTGTTTGCGGATTTCCCATGTAGCGGAAAACTGACATTCACGCGGGCGGAGCAACGGGCAAAAGCTAGTCAGAAAATATAATCTAAAACCTCTGCATTACAGAGCATTGGATTTTCACAGAATTGAATTATCACATACTGATATAATGCAAATGTTGATTCAATGTGAAAAGTTTCATCATTCCCAGTTCATTCGTCCCTTCGTCCCCACTACAGGGCACTCCTCCCTTCACTAGGAGGGGGATTGGGCCACAGTCTACCACGCTGGTATAAATCGCGTTGGTAGACGTCACACACTCACGCGCGCATGCAGTTTTCCTCACGAAGTTTTCCTTCTCCGTTAAGTACATCGGTGTGTACAATGCAATTCGTACATGAATTAGAAATAACTCAGTGGTACGAGACCGGGATCGAACCCACTTACTTTCGATATCAAGTTGTAACTGGCCACCGATGTACTACAAAAATTTCATAACAAATTACAAAGCCCGTGAATTTCAAGTTTCGAATCAACATGGCGACATTTTGTCTATGACTAATCAGTTGCACAAAAACTAACCGAAATAGTGTTGTACAGTATACATTATCGATAAGTAATATTTGCGATTGGGTAATATTTTTCTTTTTATTGAAATGAAACATTGTCTTTTAATCGAATATAAGCAGAAGTAGCTAATTATTACTGCTCCGAGTGCTGGTGTTGGTATGCTGAATGGTGTTGGTGCGTCCTCGAAATTACACGAACATAGGACTCAGTCCTCTGGATTATTATATACATACATACAGTAGTGCCTTTTCCCTGGCACTCCGGCGGGGAATCGAACCCCGGTCTTCCCCTTTGAAAGGCGGGGTTACTGATCTGGACTATCAACGCATATCATATTAGAATTGGAACCGAACATAAAATTGTCTTATATCTTTTGTACATAAGAGTATGTATGTATATACTATGTACAAAAATAGATATTTACCATCCGTATTTACCATGGTTTTAAAAATATGTAGTTATTAACACTAATTATTGCCAATTTTTCAATTTAATTCTCAAAAATTTGTAACTCGCCTTGTGTCATAAGTATAGACAAATCTATTAAATTTTTGACACAAGTTATTTTTACTTTAGCAGAGATAAATTAACTAATCGAATAGCACTAAAGTATTTCAAACCACACTCGGAGCAAATATATTAGCGCTATATCGCAAACTAGGTCGGCAGTAGCCACTACGGAAGGCCCCACGTCGTTGCTCTGAACATATACTAATCAACAAACTTGAAGCATGACCACTTTAAGACAGCATTTTATGTGCATTGACAGGCGATTACCCGCAGCTACTTTGGTTTCGTCCATCAATAGCATTGCAATAACACAGCATCACCAAAGATGAGATGTTTGTTCGACAATATAAGAATTCGTCTCATTAGTCTGAATGAGATACAATTACTGCTTAAAGCAAAAAGTTTTCAGAACTGAACATTTCAAGTTTGTCGATATTATACAATCGTTGCCTACAGCATGAATTTAATAATTTAATAAAAATTTAATCGATTATAATCATTAATAATTTAGTCGATTGTAATCAAAAGTAAACACACGTTTGATTGTAAACATATTTGATTAGAATCGACTAAATTATTAATTTTAGTCAGATTAAAAGACAACATTTCAATAAAATTATTATTTATCTTGTGTATATTAGTAATATATGAGGTCTGGATTACGTATACAATGTCCTAATGTGTTTATGTATTAAATAATAACAATATCGCTTAGTTTAATACTATCGTCAATAGAAAGGTAGTTATTTAGAAAACATGATATAGTTTACGTATACTTTCGATGTTAGATTGACAACATATACCTAGAATCGGTAGATAAATATTCGATTGTAACAAATTAATCGACTATTATAAGTTCGTATCTTTATTTAAATTAAAAACTAAGCCTAGAGAACGAATAATAATCGTATACTGTAGTTATTATTTTAAATAACACAACTTGTGCCCCGCTATGGGCACGGGCTTCTCCCAAAAATAATCACATAATCTGTTATTATTTAATACATAATATAATTCTATGCTACACTTAAACTTACGGTATACAGGTCAGTATTATTTATATTATGTCTTTTTTTTTATAATACTATATAAATAAAAGTATATTATTGTGACATGATTGTTGTCATGTGAATTATTTAAAAATTAATACGTATACATAGTTTCGTAACTGGAATCGACTAAATCTATTTAATATCCATCGGCGGGACTTAGGAACGCACTTAAGCCACATCACTATTTCTTTTTTTTTTAATAAAGAGAAACTGTCAAAAATTTTGAACGCGTTTCACACAGTCGACTATGAAGCCTTATCAATTGAAATTAGCGTAATACGATTTAACAATGTGAAGCCGAATAGATGTTATTTCACTTTCGGTGTCTCAGTATCGTTCGTTACACGGTTGAAAGTTGCGATTTCAATACTATTAATATGGCGATATTTGATGCTGTGCGACTGATAAACAACTTTTATATTGTTTTTGACTTTTTTAAACGCACCTTTCTCTACAAAAACGTATTCCTTTCCCCATGGTAGCACTAGTACAATTCTGTACCTCAGAGGAATAAAAAATTTTCAGTTTTGATTTTAAGCCTAATATCATACATACACACTTCCTTCCACCTGCTACGATCGTTTGGTGTATCAAAGTGGCTATCCGCAGCCCACTTTCGCCTCCGTGAGCAATGAGACGTGTCGATTGGAGAACCACGACGCCGCCATCTTATAAGGTACAAAAGTATTAAAGTTCCTCATTGCATTCCCACGGCGTAATGGAGAGGAAAGGAAATAGGA
>WUAW01014633.1:9144-20766 GCA_017165845.1 Thaumetopoea pityocampa | reverse complement strand
TAGTGGGGACGATATGGACTGGGGATGATGATTATGAAGCGGTCTGAAACACAAACTCTGCGTGTTGGTAAATTATAAACGGTTACTGCAGTCATTTAATATACGTAAATGCGGGTGGGTGGGCAGTACACAGACAATATCTCTATATACGTATAACTTGCAATAAAGTTTACAAGAACGATACAAAAGTGCAAAATAAGCCTTTTATAACATTATACTGTTTAATAAATGGTGTGACGTGGGGCCTTGCCGTGTGGCGTCGACACAATAATAGCGTCACTATCTCTTACCGTGGGTGCTGTGAGAACCAGCTAATGAATGTACCGGGATAATGGGCAGCAGCGTTATCCTGTTATTCAATCAAAATCTACTGTGATTTCCATGACGGCTGCCAAGCGTGGAGATTATGGCAAATTGCTCTTTTTTTAAGGCAGAAACCCATATCCCACAGTGAACTTCCAAGTGCTGGTGATGATGATGATGATGAAATGATAATGAAACAGTGTTATATTTTCAGGGCTTATATATTTACAATTATTGTGTGAATGTATACTAATATAAAATTGTTAAATATCAAATCAAAGGTATTAAAAAAAACTACACAGATCAACTAATTGAGGGCTTCTGAAACGAAATACGTCGATGATTATTTGTTCGAGCCTCACGCAAAAACTAGCAAGTAAATTTTGGTAAAACTGTGTTACAGTCTTAGATGTACTATTCCGACTTAAATACTGCGGTATGTTTTATCAAAATCTGTCCCGTAAAATTGAAGATACAGCTTGATTCCTGTTTTAGTAGCCGCCGTTAAGGTACGAGAGCTCAAGTAAAATTGGTTTGAAGGCTTTTTATATAAATCTATGATTATTTCGGGATTTCCCCTGTAGCGGAAAACCGACATTTACGCAGGCGGATCCGCGGGAAAAGCAAATAATCTCTAAGACACTAAACTGATTTAAGTTTGTATGGTATTGCTAAAATCGTTACATTGGCCGTGGTAAAACAAGCTAGATGCAAGCTAAAAATGTGGAATACACTATACTATGGTCAAATTGCAGTCGGGTTTTCAAAATAATTTTATAATTTACTGAACTGAACTAACAATTTGATTGGCGGTCGAGTATTTTCATAATATGTACTGTTTACAAGGTAATGCTGTGTTCACTCTCCGGCGAAGTGCACGAGTGCATGATAATTTCAACGATTTGGTGTTACGCTGAAAGTCGGCTGCGCAATTTTAAAACACAGCAAGAGACATACATACATACACTCACGCCCATATCCCATAAGGGTAGGCAGAGACCACAGTACATACTACATAATAGAGATACAGTCACGATTCTTTCCCATTTGGGTAGGCAGAGATCATTTCTTTCCACTCGCTACGATCGTTCAATGTAAGAAAGTGACTATCCGCAGCCCACATTTCGCCCCCACGGGCAACGAGACGTGTCGAGTGGCGAACCACGACGCCGCCATTTTATAAGGTTCCGCTCCGCTCACGTGGACTTCTATCTATCCGAAAACCCTCCTGGGCGTGCGCCATAATTTCTTCGTGATCGTATTGCTTTCCGACTTGCTGGATAAACATTGTGATAGCTCGGCTAATATGCATGATATAAATATAATTTATAGTGATTTAACAGATTTTGATCAATTAATCAATTGTCGGGATTTCCCATGTAGCGGAAGACCAACATTCACGCAGTCGGAGGTTTCTTCGAGGAAAGCTGGCGGTAATCGGCATATAAGAACCTCTCGTAGTGATCTGCAGTTGGACAATGGATGTGAATAATAAATTGTTCAGCAGAGACCAAAGCATTTGTCACGCCAATTTAAAATGACCCACCCCGATCCTTGTGAGCGTGAACACTTAGATTACAAGGCAAGACTCCTATTAGACTGGAAATTATAAATAAACAAGACAATTGCTGTTGCAAGATACTCATATTGGTAGATAGATATAGTTTGCAACAACAATCAGCATTGTTTTATTCTAACGCAGACAATGATAGGTTTGTTTTTGTTTCAGTCTTTGTATCAATATCTTGTTTTCTTATAATCTACACATATCGTCTGTTTTAGTCGTATGTCCAAATAAACATAATATAATAAATATTGATATCTATACATATATACAAACATATATATCCTACAAACTAAAAAGAAACTACAAACTTGGAGCTACAAACTTGAAATTTTAGTAGTAGATGCCTTTTATATTGTAAGCATGCACTAAAAAAAGTTTTTGGAATTTCACCCCAAAAATAAGGGATGAACGGTTGCATGGAAGTCCGTCATTTTCAAAGTGAGAAACATGAAATTATTAATTGTACAGATATATAGGGGTTTTTAAAATTTTACCCCTAACAGGATGGACTAGGGGTTGTAAGTTTATATGGGAAATTCGTCACTTTTGAAGGAAGAAGAACGAAATTTCATACACCTATTTCTGGTTAAAAATAAATGTACACATATATAGGCGTTTTTCAAAATTTTATCCCTAAAAGGCTGAATTAGATTACTAATCGTCAATTCCCTAAATGGGAACACCACAGAGATGTACTACTACGGTAATTAAAATTAAAGATTAAAAAAAAATTAACACGCGAACGAATCTGTGGACAACAGCTAGTAAAATAAAAGAATACTGTTTCACGTGCAAGCAAGATTCAGAAGTACTGTTTAAAAGTAAGATGAAGCATATTTTCTAATTCTTAAATACGATGCATATAATATTTTGTGTTTAGGATATCGTTATAATGTAAAGCATAAATCAACTGTGTCCTTAAGGTACAAACGTCACAATAATGGTTTATCATTGTCTTGAAAATTAAAATAAGTTGATAGCAAAATGATGACTAAGAATATTTATCCATCTCTTTCACGCACTATACCAATTTTACTTATATTTGATGTGTGGCGCAGGCATAATAATAGCGTCACTACATCTTTCTCATGGATGTTGAAAACCAGCTAAGGGATGTAGGAAAATAGAGGACAGTAGCGTTATCCTGTCATTTAATCAAAATCTACCTCGATCTTCAAGACGCCTGCCAAGCGTGGAGATTATGGCAAATCCCTCCTTTTTAAAGAGGAGGCCCAGGTCCAGCTGTGGGTTTCCACGGACTGATGATAATGACGATGATATATATGAAACTTTGAATGAATGTACACAAGTAATGGATCCTTTTAATTTTCAATCACTCCAGTCATATGAATCTACATAATCCAGACATATAAATTATTTGAAATGTTGCACACATATTAGGAATCGATGACAATTAAGTGTAAAAAAATGAAAAAAAAAAAAATACTTTTTGTAAAGTATATTTTTTCATTATATAGTATACAATTTAAAAACAAACATTGAATTAAGCGCCAAAAAGTTTACTAATAGCAAATTGTAGAGAGTATCCTATCGTTGTTTAACAAAATATTTATATATTTAAAGATTGATTTTTAACTTTAATTTGAAATTTCTTTAATAACACGTTTTTTAGTTTTATAAAATATAATTTTATTATTTTCTCAAAGGAGGCTTCGTGACTTAAATTTACCACAAAACAACGACACCCACCGTAGAAAATAACGCGACGTGTTTGCCAATAAAGGCTAGAACTTAAATCATTGTCCGACTTTAGTGGCATATATTCCAAAAAAAGTAGCTACATTTTTAATAATTGACGAAAAGCTTTATATCATATGTATACATGTCAAATTATATGGCCTAAAGGTTAATAATGAATTATTAGTCATTTGGATCTATAACTAAAATTAAGTAACAGTGGTGCTGATTCTGTTGTAAGAGAACTTAACCTTTAGTTCCTCCCTATCTTTTTCTAATGTCAAACGTCAAAACGAGATAGCTACAATTTTGGTGCTGCAATTTCGTTTAGAAACGTCAAAATTAAAAGATTTAAACGTGATTTCAGAACATACGGACTAAAGATACGTAAAAACGCAACATTTTTTGAACCGTTTGTCAGAAACGTAGATCGGTACTCGCTATAAATGTTTGCTATCTCGTTTTGGCGTTTGATATTATAAAAAGACAGTGAGGAGCAAATTTAGTTAGTTCAGTTACAACAAAAGCGGCACCAGTAACTTCACTTACCGTTTTTTTAAGAACAAAGTTATTAGAAAATTTATATAAAGACCCAAAATTTGATAGACAAGTGATATTTGAGCACTAGAGCCTAAATTACTCAGAAACTAGGCATCGCTTTATTCTCAAGGCTATACAACAATCTGATAAGGAACCAATCATAGAGCATTCTCTTTCACAAACCGTAATACTGCCTACTAAAACGATTGGCAACGAAATCATTGGAACCGATAGAAATTCGTTACTGATAAGTTAAAAAATAACTACATCACTTTGGGTGTTAGCACCAAACCGATAGTACAAAACTTAAGGTCTAAAAACTAAACACGTTCTTATAAAAATATGAAGTAAAAAACTAAATATACTCGTATGTAAATATTATGTTTAACGACGATAGAATGCCTCACAACTAATTTAAATACATAGGTAATTTATACCCAGTGGACCCGCTATAACTGTTGAATAAAACCTTTAATGAATATATTTTACTCCATCAAACTGTATTTTTTAGTCTCCGATTCTTAATATGATCGCAAAATTTCAAATTATTGAAACGACTGGAAGTGAGTGACAAGTGAATTAAAAATTCAATACAGAGGTCTCCAAACTTTTTGTCTCGTAGACCTTGTTTATTGGTTTCGGGTAGCCCTATTTAGCTAATATTGAATTTTTGCAAATTCTTCAACTTCAAATGCGTTTTGACTTTGGTACAATAGTCCTCATTTTGAAAGATTTAAATTTTTAACTATAGTGAAGTTATCGTCGATCCTGTGGGTCGATATAGAACACTTTAGGTATCAATGATTCATAGTTACATATATACAACTCAAGCTAAGGCGTATAAAGAAAAGTTACGTAAAACAAACAATATATACTGCGTTTTATAAGTGGAATTTATAAAACGCAGTTAAAACTGGATCAGCCATGCTTGTGAACAGAACTATGCGCACTGTTGGTTCAATTTCGTATTTCTCTAGTACCAAATCCGAAAATAAATTCTAAACAAGCATTGCACAAGTGCCTACGGTACAGTAGTAACACAAAAACAAGATACAATGATGTACCTACGCAGTAAGCACTTTTTGAAAGACGCGAATTTTTTTTAGCCAATTATATGGCAGTGCGTTTGCGCGGATGCAATTCTCATCGGCCATTGGTTGAACGTTAACGCCATTGTGACATCCGCCAGTACAGATGTTAAAAGCGAGATGGCACGAGTTCCAATCTGTTTGGGGTTTGTTAGCACTCGTCCGCGCCGGCGAAGAATCCCGATATAACTTATTTTTGAGGTATTATTGTATATTAGTACTGAAGCAGTTTCGTGTCAGTTGTTTACACAATTATAATGCAAGCCCCTTTGTTCGTAGTAGCTTCCGTTTGTGCGTAGAAGCGTAGCGTAGGGCTATACATTGTCTGTCACGATTATGGATACACGTTCGATATTATCGCTCAACCATGACTACTCGTACTACGGAACGTTTCCAGAATGTTTATAATATACTGATGAAATATTAAAAAACTACACACTGAAACAGTGTATAACTGAGCTGGTGAAATGTAGCATCTCGTATATATAAACTGACAAGATATCTCGGTTTGCCTTACACTGAACCTCAAGATAACAATGAAGCAATTTTAAAATTAAAAAAAGAATTAGTATCCATAATAATCTAAAACATGTATAGTTTAACTTCCAAACAAATCTATACAAATAATGTGAAATTGTACTGTCTGTCTGTATATATCGAAATATTTTTAAGCACAATGATTTTTTACATGCTCGTGTTTGGGTTTAAGTAATCATAACATTAATTTTTAAAATCTTTGTCGTATGCCAGTTTGTTTTTATGAGTTAATCTTCGAAACGGTTGAACCAATTGTGACGGTATCTTTATTGGCAGGTCGAGGGCTGTCAGCTATATTTTAACGCAGGCAAATCCTACGTAGGACTACTGCAAGTCAAGGGACAGCTTGCGGTAGTCCGTTTGCTTATCAGATTCCTTGTGACTAAATCTCTTCGGTGGTCTGTGAGTCATATCAGAGAAATCCGATATTCATTGTACACGTCCTATCGATGCTCCTTACGGACTCTGTTAAGTCATTCTCGAAGTGTCGTGAAGAGAATTTTAGCTTGCTCCCATTCGTCTAAGCACTTTCGAGATTCTTATTGCAGCATTTGTCACAATTGCCGCTGCCCTGCTCCAAAATAGCAAATATGGCCGCCTTAGATTATTAAAAGGACGCTTAACCTCTCTCCTTACGTACGCTTCAAAAAATAATTTAATAACAGTCAATACACGGGTGGTTGCCCATGGAAAACAGCTAGTATTTTATAAATAATACCTGTTTTTGTGGTCCCTAAAAATCAAACTCTGTTATATTTTATTAATAGGATAGCGTACATCATCATCAGTAAATGCTAGATAGTACTGATAGATAGTACAGTACTGATCACATAATATTTTCTAAACCAGTAAGAAAATAACCGGTTATAATCTAGTTTTAAATATACGCCTTCCCATGCATATAGGTCAAGAACCTCGGGTGCGATGGGCAGCGCATCCGAATATCTCACGCGATGTTAGAGCCCTTTGTTCTGCACATGTTCAGCTGCAGGGCTAGCAACTTATTATCTATTTGTGCAAAATAATCCAACTCCGTGAACTACGTAATTTGTTACTTATAACAGTTGAAATGTTAGTAGACCGGCGTTGTGATTGGAGGCCTCTATCAATCTTCGTTGCTCATTGTGCATTGTAGAATAAATTATAACCTTGTAGGCTATGCAAGCTTAAAAGGTTATCCATCTATTCTTGTGATTCACCACAAAACTCAATACGTAGTAATTGTTAATTAGTTAAATATATTTTTTAAATTGTTACGATCAAAATAAGTTTTGAATGTTTAGAATCTTTTTCTAGAGTAAAGGGACGTAGATTTATTAAACCAGTATAAATTACTATTACCGATTCTGTAAGAGTGGCAACTAGGGTTTTATCTTTTTCGTAATTATACATTTTTTCGCTTTTATAACTTTTAAGTGCGTCGTATTTTTTATTGTTTGTGATAATACAGGTTTAGAGTATGTTGTATTTTCAAACTAGTTTATCCACAATAGTAGAGGACAACAAGGCCAGACGGACTTTGTTCATAATCGCGAATCCGTGTCAGCCTGTAGCTACTGACAAAAAAATTTGTTTTGTAAACCATAAATACATTTTTTCCCGGCGCAGCGTTATTTCCATCTTTTAAAACACTTTTTTAACAGATATACCCAATCGAGTTCATCGATCCAATTAGCCATGAATTTAGTCATAAAACAAATAACCAAATTGAGAGAACTTCTACAGAAATACTCTCGGNAGTTTATCCACAATAGTAGAGGACAACAAGGCCAGACGGACTTTGTTCATAATCGCGAATCCGTGTCAGCCCGTAGCTACTGACAAAAAAATTTGTTTTGTAAACCATAAATACATTTTTTCCCGGCGCAGCGTTATTTCCATCTTTTAAAACACTTTTTTAACAGATATACCCAATCGAGTTCATTGATCCAATTAGCCATGAATTTAGTCATAAAACAAATAACCAAATTGAGATAACTTCTACAGAAATACTCTCGAGTCCGGTGTAAAATGCAAACAACAGCAATCTGCTGTTTTTCCAGTCAATCTGTCGTCCCGGAGATCAAGATTTGCTGATGGTGGAATCTGATACATACTCTACTGTGTTCCGATACAGCTAATAATGGCAAAATATACACCTAACGGCTATTACGTTCTTTTAGACTACAATGTACAGACGAATAACGCAATCGAAAGCTTTCGATAGATCTTCAAGTTATTACTGCCTAGATTCCATTTCATTATCCTTCCTATACACATTGTCGTAATAGTGCGTATCGAAGCTGGTTATCGTTTCCCCATAATCGAATCACGTTTTTGGAATGCATTCCGTTATATTCATAACGTAGCCGACTGATCCTTTGTATACATATAACGAACAGGCTACAGTTATTTGTGTACCAAATATGGCGCGTACGCATCGTAACATGCATCATTCTTCAGGGTCGATATAACAGTCGGCTGAGCGTAGCTTACCTCGACTATTGCTATTTATTTTGTATGCTGACGTTTATTGATTGATTACCGTTCTTGTATAATTTTTAAAGTCACTTGTTTCCTAGTATTATCTTGATTTAGGGTAGATATTAATAATAATCCACAAGGGTGTGGATTCGGTTCCGTAAAAAAATTAAGTAAAAATATTATAGGACCGAAAATTATTTTGGTAACGCCTGAAACCAAAGAATTTTGAACGATTTTTTTTTGTAAAAATTCGTAACTTCGGTACAAATATTCGTGCTCATCACACAGTTTGTCCCTGCTGGGATTCGAACTCGGGACCAATTGGCACAGACAGCAGAGTTATTACCACCGAACCAACCTCTTGAATAGATATCATATCTTCCGGAATAGAGCAATTCTGTGTATGTACTAGTAGACAGTAATGCATACTCAATCCAATTTTACTGGGGAAGCATAAACAATAATCTTTCTCACAGTAGTATTTGATAGAACGTTTTATGTACTAGTATTTTTATTTACTTTTTATAAATACGTTGCTTAATTATTCTGTATATACGCTTATGCAGTATCAGTTTAACCACTAACTGTATCAGTGCGGTTAGGCATGAACTCAATGAGAAACTAGTATTGTACAAATTTTGATGTATATTAATTATAAAAACGTGTTTGTCTTCTCAAAATTAACATAATTAATAGAGCATCCTCAAGCTAATGAAAAAGAAACGGAAAGTTTGTTAAAAGCATACCTTCTATATGTGTGTATCTTAATTNTTTGTCTTCTCAAAATTAACATAATTAATAGAGCATCCTCAAGCTAATGAAAAAGAAACGGAAAGTTTGTTGAAAGCATACCTTCTATATGTGCCTTCTTAATGTTTTATATGATTCTAGTATTTAAAGGTAAAATTTCCAAATGTAAGTCACTACAACTTGCGTAAATCAACAGAAGTAAAATTAGGAGTTAAACAATGTTTAATGATAAGCTATATATTCGTGAATCTAATGTTACACTAATCGCTTTGTTAGAGTCTATGACATAGACTATTTGAATAGCTTCTTGGTCTATCTCAAATTGTACACCGACTGTTGACAGAAACCTTACTTGCTAAACGATGGCAAGAAATATTGTCTATTCCTGTTTTCTGTTCTGTTTATTAGCTGATTCGGAAATCACTTGAACGAAGCGGGAGTTAATCTGTAGGTACGATATTTCAAATTTTCTAAATTTTCTACATTTGTCAGACATTTACCATTATTATATTACCAGTATCTACCAATGCTACAGGTTTACGTGGAATTTAATACATATCCCTAATAATATTAGATAGTTATATTATTTTTTTCTAAATAATCTATGTAAACAATAAATATATTATAAACTCCTGATTTATTTACACAAGTTAAAACAATAGTTTGAGTCTCTAGAAATCAACAAATAAGAGTCTAATAAAGTGATACGCTAATTTCCTGTGTACTATAAGAATCGATCAGGTCCCATTAGTTCATTACAATTTTAAATGACTTCGAAGGTAATGAATCAGTCGAACGATACAAAGTAATAACTTCAAAATTTACATTATCGAATAAAATCTATTATGGGTCCGGCAGCATACCCCACACGATGTAATACCAAAATAATTTTTAACTAAAACATTTAATATTTTCGAACTAATTTAATATTTTCGATTCAGAATCGCACAATGATTTGGTTCTTCTATTATTTTTTTTAAAGACAGCACAGGTCTGCATGGTTTTGTTCTTTAAAAGTTGGAAGTTATTTCCGAAGTAATTTTCTGCATAGAATTCGATTCAAAATCAATGCATCACGTCAACATTTTGAGACACCTGACATTTATGCAAAAAAAGGGTGCATTGGGACATTTTTAAGATTATAATATACAAGCGCTACACAAAAATTTAGCTTTATTCTACAATTAATAATCATAAGTATCCCAAAACGCCATTTTTGAGTACATAACCTCAAGTATCTAAAATCTTGACTTTGGCGATGAGTCGATTCTGAGCTCGGATTCGGATTCGACCCTGAAAATTACTTCGGAAATGACTTCCAGCTTCCCAAGAACAACTAGTATTATTTTTTGAAGAAATGTGCAATTAATAAACAAACAAACAAGCATCGACGGATTTGGTTTCAGAAGCCCTTAATTAGTCGACCTGAGTTGGTTGTTTTTAAATATTCTGATTTTTGAAAATTTGACATTTAACGATTTTATAATAGTACAATAGATGTAGCATTAGATTGTTTGGAAAATACTTTTGAATGCACTGTCTCTAAACACAGATTTTTTATTAGGTGGCCAAATACACAAACACAGTGAACGCAAACAAAACATAATATAATGTTCACGACTACGTCATTAGAATTGGATGTCAAATCTAAAAATGGCCTATAAACCTTGGCTAGTTGTTTCGTTGTTATAATGTGGTAATACATATTTAAAACGTATTAAATAGTTAACAGAAAATGATAAACAAACTTTGCCTAACAACATTTCCATTGTAGAAAATGTAGCATTTAGAGATTTCGAATCTTTCGTGTAAAATTGTTTTATTAAGTGAGTAGCTTTTGCCCGCGACTCCGCCCGCAGACAGTTTTCCGCTACATGGTATCCCGACACAATGATAGATTTATACAAGAAGCCTAGGTACCACTTTTACTTTACCTCTCGTTCGTTAACGGCGGCTTCTAAAACAGGGATCAAGCTGTATCTCTTATTCTATTGAACCGATTTTGATGAAACGTATTTAAATCGGAATATTACCTTTAAGACTGGAACAGTTTATTCAAAATCTACCCGCTGGTTTTTGCGTGAAGCCCGAACAAACAAACAAACAGCGACGGATTTAGTTTCAAGAGCCCTTAATTAGTCGATCTAAGTATTATAGTTTGTTTTTAAATACCTTTGATTATTGAAAATTTGGTATTTAACAATTTTATAATAGTATATAGATTACTCATGCTTAAACAATCATTGGGAAAAATATGAGCAATACGCATCAGTTTACATGCCGTTGTCATGACTTAATAAATTGGCACAATTTTATTCACCACTCATATACGTCGGTCGTTTAATTATGCCATGGTTATTTCGGTAGAGTAACCTAGTTATATATTACGGTTTTCGCGTGTGGCAATGTGCAGTAGATGTGGTACTATGTACTGTGGATGAGTAAGGTACAAAAACACCGATAATATAGGTCGAGTTCTGATTTGATAATACACGTTTCATCGTTAAGAAGTCCACGGCTGGAAAAAGACCGCCCTCTTAAAAAGAATAGATTTGCCATAATATCGTCCCCTTATTGGCAGAAATTATTAAATGACCAAATCCTTCTTTTTTCCCAAACTTGTTTCTGGACCAAGTCTGTACTTAGTGAATATTTACATTTTCTATCTCGCGATAT
>WUAW01014621.1:118470-144646 GCA_017165845.1 Thaumetopoea pityocampa | reverse complement strand
TATATATATATATATATATATATATATATATATATATATATATATATATATAAATGACCAAACCATGGAGCATTTCTTTCTCGATCCTTGTCACTACATCATACTTCAATTTATACCGATCCCTTATATCGATCCCCTATTCCTCAATTGAACACTCAGGGTGACTCCATAGATACTCCGCAGGGAACGCGTTTCCACCGCATTCACACGACTTTCATTCTTCTTTTGCCATAGCCACGATTCACTGCCGTATATATGTAAGTGTAGGCACCAATACACCATTGTGAATAGCCAGACGAGCCTTTTGTGAGACTGACTGACCACCCATCATAGAGTGCAGGGCACCGTTCACTTTATTACCCGCAGTCACTCATCTATCAATATCACTATCATATATAATATCACTATCACTACATATACATATATTTGTAATATATATAAGTACTAACTTCTACATCGTATTAGTTATAATCCTATAAGCATATAATAATTAACAAATAAAATATTTATTATATTGAAACTAGCTTATCATAACCAAATTAATATTTTTTTTTTATTAACTTGAATTAAGCTTACCATCGAAGATTTAATTCGAGCAATTGTACGGTTCTTGTGAGTCCGATTGTGAGTGAGCATGGACCAAGATGTCGTAACTCGTGCTCAAAGTGGTCAGTTAGGGCCTGGAACTGGTCTTGCCAACGCTGGCTTGCTATGTTTAGCCCAGAATAAAAAGAAGCCATTAAACGTAATGTAATGTGGAAAGAAATAAATATAAAGATATCTGCTTGATTTAACTTGAATGTTAGAAAACATATATAAAGTTGAGCATTAATTATACTTGTAGTATGGCGCCGGCATAATAATACTCCATCTCTTTCTGTGGATTGCGTAAGAACCGGCTAAGGGACACACCAGGATTCAACCCCAGTCCATATCGTCCCCACTACTGGGGCACGGACCTCCCCTGATCAGGAGGGGTATTAGGCCGTAGTCTACCGCGCTGGCCTAGTGCGGGTTGGTAGACTTCACACACCCATGCGGGCATGCAGGTTTCCTCACGAAGTTTTCCTTCTCCATTAAGTAGATAGATGTCTACAGTGTAGACCGAAGATGAATTAGAAATAACTGAGTGGTACGGAACCGGGATCGAATCTACGATTTCTCGATCGCAAACCGTGTCTGGAAACAGTGAGACTATAGATTGTGTAACTATGTAACCGGTTAATGCACCGGTTGAAAGTACGATAATAAAGGATCAGCAGCGAACGTATTAAACAATACTTCTACCCAACCGAGGGTACCTTGGAAGTGATCACCATCGTCATTATCAGCCTGCGGCAGTCCACTGCTGGGCACAGGCCTCTCCCAAAGCGCGCCACATTGCCCGATCTTTGGCTGCACGCATCCAGAAGTTGCCAGTCACTTTCCGCAGATCGTCCCTCCATCTAGCTGAGGGCGTTTCACACTACGTTTGGAAGTAATCGTTTTTAACAATCTTTATCCCATTATATGATGGTTAGTTTTTGAAACTGTCCAACTACTGCGCAGTAAATAACGTTGTAACGTGTAAGTAACGCTGATAGCCGCGCAAAAATTTCCGTATGTATATAACGAAGAAGAAAAAATTTGTGTGGAGAGACGCACGGCCGCATGGATGTGTGAAGTCTACCAACACGTACTAGGCTAGTATGGCAGACTACGGCCTAATCCCCTCATGGTTATACGAGATTTGTGCCTCTGTAGTCGAGACGAATATAGACTAGGGATGATGAAAATGTCCTTATGTAACAAATTTTGTCTTTAATTTCAGGAATTTATGGTGTGTTGTTCCGACGTAATAAAGAAGCAGCGTTCTCCAACTTCCGGCTGTGGGAGAGCGCCGGGTTCGTGGTCGCTTACGCTTACTCCACCCACCTGTGTGCCAGAATGAAGCTCTACGTCATGATGGTGGTGCTTATCATCGGATTTGCGGGATATATCGTTGTGGAGATTCTGCACAAGAGAAAGGTAAAATATTACTCTTTCTACGGCCATTATTCCTACGTACGTTATGTGCCTATTATGGGTCTGTTTTAGAGGATTAAAACGGGCTTTAGATGACTAACTGGCATCAGATATCATCCCCGTAAGCCCCCACAACCCGCCTATTAAACCCATTAACCTAGCTACCCATTAACCTATTTACCCACTAACCCATTAACCCGCCTATTTAACCCGTCTTATTGAAAAACCAGTCGAGACACAGTGCTTACCAAATACTGAAAAGCCATGGATGTGTGATCATATTCCACGTTGTATCAAATAGACTGTCGGAACTGAAATCGAGATCCATACACATATTGTATACACGTTCAAGTATTACAACGATTTTATTTGTATTCGAATGATTCGTATGAATTCATTCATATTACACATTATTTATCTGTGATACCCACCTGTATTGTTTTTCGTTAATAATTAATAAAAAAAAATTAAGCCGATATTTGCAGATTTGGCATCAACAATATCAACAGTCATAAACTGGCATAACGTAAAATTATAATGATGAGAACGTAATGTTGGTACGGGTAAAGATGAATGACCCTATAATTATACATATACCATCATCAACATTATCATCATCGTCCCGTGGAATTTCATTGTTGGATACGGTCCTCCTCCTTAACAAAGGAGGGATTTGCCATAATCTCCACGCTTGGCAGATGTCGTGGAGACCGCAGTAGATTTTGATTGAGTAACAGGATAACGCTGCGGCCCATTATCCTGGCACATCCCGTAGCTGGTCCTCACAGCATCCGCGGAAAGAAACGGCCACTCCATCACGCTATTATTATTATGCCAGCGCCACACAGACAATAAACTATATATATTATTACACACGCCTATCCACAACTACCCTATATAGCTTACAGTAACAGACGATAACTAAATTTATAGAATATAAGAAACGACATCGATAAAAATGGGAGTTTTATTCATTTATGCCTAATTATTTCCAGGCTCGTCGTCTTAAAGCTATCGCCGAAGATCCAGTGATAGCTGCAGAAGCCGCCAAGCAGCCCCCAGAAGAAGATGACGAAAAAGATGAAATTGATGACGAAATCATCATAACGCACCTTTAAGCCATAAGCCAACCCTAACATTTGGTACCCAAGTACAGTTTAAGATGTCGATATACGATCTTATTTTGTGTAGTTAAAAGCTGAAACATCCCGAATAGACTTTGTTGGTCTCGATAAGAGAACATACTACCGTATCATGGCGTGACGTGATCCTTCAGAAACGGCGTTTTGTGTAACATGTCACAATACGCTTATGTGTCATGTGAAGTACATTCTAGAGCTGGACATATTAGTATATTTTCTAGCATAAATATTGCATTGTTAATGTAACTATAATCGGGCCGAAAGAGAACATTTCTAAAAATTTTTAGAACAAAATATAATATGGTATAAAAACTATACCAATAAATTCTAATGATACCGAATAATAACTTCAGATTTTTTCTATACAAAAATAACACTGTATATTGATTATTATTATTATATACACTTAATTATATATATACAATCATGCCATACACATTTTGGATCCGTACAAAATCACACTGACATAGCCGTATCATCAAAAATGTAATTAGTGATATTTATGTATCCGTTAGTTATTTCAATAATTCATGGAAAAAATCGAAAAGACTTTAGAAGTACAAAATCGTAAAATGAAACCCAACATATTAACAACAACGATCATCGAACATAAACATGCAAACAATATAATGAAATAATCTCGATGGAATCTCATAAATTAAATACTTATTTTAAACAATGACGAATTTCATTAAATGATTGTAGCTCACAAGTGATACCATAAGCTATCCTTCAGAACTGCTATATATTTCGCAATTATAATTATTATAATTATAATTGCATAAGAAATTACTCGATTCTTTTAATAAATGGAAATTTGTCTAACCGCATCGCGCCTCACCCTGGTTACGGCTACAACGTGATGTTGGGTCCATACCTACTACCATTCCTACGCGCCCATATGCCCCACCATGGTGACGAAACTACTAAAGTTTATTGTAGCATCATCCATTTCACAGTTCCTAACACTCCTTGTACTATCGATAAACATAAAGTATGAACAATTACGAAACCTTATCGCTTGCAAGCAGTAATCATCATGAGCCGAATTTTCATACTGCAACCGCCGGTCACTGCAAGCAAAATACAGCCTTATGGCGGTCATGCTTTGTCTTGATAGTACCTAGGTACCTGGGTGAGAAGTATTTGAAGTGTTCAAATGACCGCTTCTGAACGCAGTCTGATCTCTGAACACTAGACAAAGTTTAAGCCAGAGGTCTTCAAACTTTTGTCTTATAGACCACTTGTAATATTTTTCACTTTTGGGTAGACCCACAAAGCGTAGTTAATATGAATTTTTTGTAAATTTATTAACTTCAAATGTATTTTTGACAATTGGCGTGGACCCCTTGCATGTCATCGTCGACCCCTTGCGGTCGATATAGACCACTTTTGGTATCAATGGTCTAAGCGAATGACGGGCATTGGTCCATCGATCCCGTGCAGGCAAAAATCTGAACAAATACGTTTTTCTTAATTTACTTTTATAAATATTTATTTTAAAAATATTTTATTTATTTATTTTGATAATATTATTTATCATCCCAGTCCGATATATCGTAGCTGTTACTTAGTTCGGGTTATGTATTTTTCCTGTAATACTATTATATATTGTATTATCTATTCAATTAACTTGTGTGTTGTTCAAAATAAGGAAACTCCCAAAAGGATCTGGTCCTTTTGGGAATTTCCTTACCAATATAGATGAAAGTGTTAATTAAGCAGAAATGTCAGTGAGCGGGGCATGTAGATCGCAGAAGCATGGGACGTTAGAGTCCTAAGTGCTGGAATGGCAGCCTCGAATTGGAAAACGTTGAGTAGGGTCCACCTAGTCGACCACGACTAGGTGGTCGACTAGGTGGACCGTTGACATGATTAAGGTCGCGAACAAACGATGAAAGCAGTTAACTCACAGCCGCTCGATGTGACTATCATTGCAGGAGGCCTATCTCTAACAGTGGACGCATCACGGCCGATATGATGAAAATAACTTGTGAATTAATTGAATAGTACGATTCTTAGATTAAACAAGAAAGAGAATAAAACTTGCAATCCGAAAAGACCAATAGTCTGAAACAAAATTTTAGACTCTAATTAAAACATTTTTGCTTTTGTATTTGACCTTGTCTTCAATGGTTACATAATTGCATTGTTTTATTAATTTTATTCTTGACTATCAGACTGTTAACGATGTATTCACAACAAAAAAGCGATTACATGTGTTAATTAGTGTTGGTCGTTGTGATCATCGTTATAATTTGACTTTGTAGTCTTTAAGTGCCCTTTTAAATATCTATTATATTATATATAATTGTATATTTTATAGTTAATGGCTGGTTTTCGTTCGTTTATATCATCATTGCGGTTTTTTTTTAACTAGATGCGAATACTTCTCATCCATCAGATAAACAGTTAACTTGTAGACAATTAACTATCCATTGTGCGCACATATGTTAATTTAATGTTAGATATTTAAATAGTAGGTACATATACAATATATACCTGCTGCAGTTCCAAATAAAATGAATACCTATCGAGTTCGAAAATTATTTATTTTTTATTTAAATTTAATATTTTATTAAAATTAAATAAATATTTTTGATTACACACAACAAGGAACTCAAAATGGCTGCTCAATTTTTTTATTTAAAATGTTCTACGTATACTTATGTCAGCTGAGGATGTCGTAAATGTATGCGTATGAAAAAAATACTTCATCATATTATATATAATGAAGTATTTTCTATTTATTATTTTAATTATTTATATTTATAATATTATGCCATCTATTATATCAACCTTAACTGATATTAAATCATATTAACGTAATGTAATCACAATTAAACAAATATAAACCTATTTGTTAATTTATTTGTTTCAGTGTCATTATTTTCTCAACTTGCTGTCGTATTAAATTAGTTTATTTGAAATTAATTATTATTTAGAAATAAATAGCTTTTTCGAAAGGTTAAATCTGTTAAGGTACCTAGATCAAACAAATAGATAAGTAAGTTTTATTATAATTATTGTATTCGTTTGTTTTTTTTGTATTTATTTAAAATTGTATTCGTATAATTTATCATGTAAACTTTGTGAATTGCTAGTTGACAGTCACAATTTTAAATAAAATATTAATGTTTATATGGTATACAGGTGACACAGTGGACCGATGTATTTTTGGATTCAAATAACTAATCAATTACTTCTCTAATGAAAAAAAAAACATACGAAACATAACCCACATTGACATAATATTATAATCATTCGATTCGGAAGCCCGTTTGATTTGTAGTGTAAACATTTTCGACTTCGATCTTGTAAATAGTGAAAATAATCTTCATAAACTCCCAGTGAATTGTAGATAAATTTGTTCGTCTAGTTCTACCTTCGATTTATAATCTCTACTCGACAAGAATTCTACTTATTTTTCTTGAAAAATTCGTTCTCTATTAGTCCACGCAGAAACAGAAAGAGATACAGTTACAACTCGAATCGTCTACTGTTTCTACTCCTTCAATACATTAGATTTCTAACAAAACAACCGATTTATTGTCTTGCTCTTGTATTAATTTGGCATGACTGCTTAAACAATGTATGCCTCGATATATAAGCGCGTGAACCAATCAAACTAAAGCAAACTAACCGCAGATGGCCACCGGTCACTACACAAAAAAATTCAGGTTTATTTTCTATACGGTATACATGCATAAATCTTGTCGATAGTACAGTACTTGTTAGCGATTCAAGTAGACTCTACGTTAAATGATAAATTTTGTTAATGATGGGTTATATTATTATCCTGGGCCAACTCGTGTAGGCAGTGCGTACCTACAACGGGTAGTGTCTGTGTACCACGTGATAATAATAAAATGTAATTATATAAATATTTGTGTAATGGTATAATGTAAATTAATTAATTAGCTCTAGCACCGTAAGGCTATCGTAGTAAATCTATTTTTGAGTTAACACAGTTTTGTGTAATTATATAATAATATTATTATCAATAATGTCATATGAGTTTGTGATGAAATAAACATAGAATTGTTTGGTCAGTTTTGTGTTATTTTACGAATTAAATCCTACTAATTAAGTTAAATATATAATCTTCCCTTGGATGTTGTGAGTACCAAGGGTTGTTAGAAGATAATGGGCAGCAGTGTTGTACTATTATCCAATCAAAGTCTATTGTTATTTACCCTGATATTCAATCTAAACCATAACCTGGTCTTTAATTTATTTTCAGGATAGTATTTTGTTTTGATTTCTTTATTAAGAAAATTTATCATCATCCCTTAATATATTAACGGATGATGATAAATTTTATCATGACATATCAATTTTTTTATGTTTTTTTTTCGATATCAGTATTCTGAAAATAAAGACAAAATTTTGTGTAAGTGTGTTTATTATCATTATTAACATCATGAACAATCTGTGGGTCTCTTCATAGAATTCTTATTTCCCACCACGCTATCCTAACGCGGGTCGGTAGAGTTCACACGTCGTCAAGAGAATCTCTCAGGCGTGCCGTTTTCCTCACGACGTTTCTTTTATATGTACACGCACTATTATATCGAAAAGGCAAAGGTGCGCCATGGATTCGAACTCCAAAACCTGCAGTTCCTCTTGTCTTTTCGAGACTGTAAACAATATATTTAGCAAAACCTCGATCAGAAACCGCTCAATAGTTCTTGCGTGACCTCATAACTATACTATTTGTGGCGATCTACTTCACTACATGCCACACATCCTCAACAGATTTCAGTTCTAAAGTGACAATATAATATGGAAGTCTGAATCACGCGCATGAAGTTTAATAGCGACTTAGCGTATATACAACGTCCTAACATCTACCGTCGGGGCGGTGGCAGGCCCCGCCAGACATAACACCCGTCTGGTCGGAAGATCTTCCCTTTTACGATACTGCCAGTCCTGCCACACTTCGACCCTATAACTGGTGACATAGTCATCGACGTCATCACTGGGCCATAATGGGTCTTATCGCTATACTATTTATAATAAAATTTTAACTGAGAAGATGTATGTTATGGCGTTGCACGAAAATTACCAGTGTACTGAAATATTCATGCTATTTGCTATTTGGCTAAAAATCTCATGTAGTGCCACCTGTTGTTGAGTAGCTAATATAAATATATTAGTTAATAACAGTTATCGCCGTAGATGAAAAGGAAAAAGATGTATCTTTTCCCGCAAATAACATTTCAAAAAACAAACTATGGGTACCGAACAAAGCTCAGCTAAGATACTCTATTTTATATAGAGTTTTTGGAAAACTACACATTTCTAGTCTGATAGTGCCAATATTTTTAAGATGATAGTCTAATCAGTGTCTGCTATGTTTACGTGTTTAAATTCCAGGTCAATCGCATGGTGTGTGTTCACTGTCTTTATGTGCATTGTCTTTGTGATACCAGTCGGTAACCATGAATTTAAAATGATAATGATGAAACTTTACTAGAACACTTCATTCATAAATATAGCATAATTCTTTAATTTGTTTTAAGCAAAGGTGAATACGTTTTTATTGAGCTAGTACGTTTTACCACCCTAGATTACATCTACCATCAGGTGGTATTGTAATCAAGTACGGGCTTAAATATGGTACAAAATAGCTTCCCAAAATTTTATATTGTCTTCTTCTTCTTCCTTGCCTTTTACCATTACTTGGGGTCAGTCGATCTCGTCTATCTCGTCTCGTCGTACACTATCCTGGGTTGCGTCACATGCCCTTCGAGCCTCATCTAGAATGATTAAAGACTTTTTTACAGTATACTCTTCGTTTCGTCTCATCATCCTCAGTCCATATTCGTCCCCACTTCAGGAATGAACGGACCTCCCATGATCAGGTAGGGGATTAGGCCATAGTGCACCATGCTGAGCTAGTACGCGTTGGTAGACTTCACACACCCTTGTGGGCATGCATATTTCCTCACAAAGTTTTCCTTCTCCGTTAAGTACATGAATGTCTATAATGTAGACAAGAGGTCCCCAAACTTTTCTGTCTCGTAGACCCCTTGCTATGTTTTTCGATTTTGGATGGCCTCCCGCGTTTAGCTAATATTTAATTTTTGCAAATTCATCAACTTCAAATTTGAAAGATCTAAATTTCTATCTGTAGTGAAGTCGTCGTCGACCCCTGGGGGACGATACAGACCACTTTGGGTATCAATTATGTAGACCGTACATGAATTAAAAATAACTCGGTGGTACAGCACCGAAAGTGAACCTACGACCCTTCGATCGTAAGCCGTGTCTGGTGGTACTACACCACCAATGTATTTCATCTCATAAAACGTTCGAACTATCTCTATCTATCTATCTAACTATCTATTATGTCTCTCAACCATCTATTCTACAAGGGGAGTAATTTTGAAGGATACTCATTTCGTTTAAGTCCTGTATCTCCAACTATACAATGCAGCATCTTCAACTGATATAATTTGTGCATCTTTTGTTAGTGTATCTTCTGGATATCCCAATATTATCATGTTATAAATAATATTGCATAATTTTCTCTATAGAGTGGCCAGGCGCCATCGAGAACACTGTCCTAAGCTGGTTTGATTCTCGAGACCAGCATTAGTACAGTGCAGTGTGTGACGGGAATGACAATCTAACCTCTTTCATTCCAAGAGATTCGATCTCTGCAATAGTAGATGAGTTGACGATTATTTTAACTTTTGGATATCAGAACCGATTTAGGTGTGTGTGGTATCGGTGAATCTTTATATTATCTAATGGTAAAATCTATACTATTATAAAATTGTTAAAGGTCAAATTTTGTAAATCAAAGATATTTAAAAACAAACTACTCAGATCGTCTAATTAAAGGCTTCTGAAACCAATTCCGTCGGTTTTTTTTTTTGTTTGTTTAGTTCCAGTTTGAGCTTCACACAAAAACGAACTAGTAGACTTTGCTCAAATTATTACAGTCTTAATGGTACTATTCCGACTTAAATACTGCAGCATGTTTCATCAAATACGATTCAATAGATTTGTAGATTTGTTTGTTGATTTATACTTGATCCCTGTTTTAGTAACCACCCTTAAGGTACGAGAGCTCAAGTAAAAATGGTCAATGGCTTTTTATATCAATCTATGATTGTTTCCAGATTTCCCATGTAGCGGAAAACCGACATTCACATGGACGAAGCTGCGGGCAAACACTATAACAATAAATAATACAAATATATTATCTATTGCCTACGACCTTAATTAGCTCTACCTAATCGGGGATTGACGCTCGCCATCGTCAATACATTAGGAAGTACAAGTCCATCGATTGTGCGTGCTACGAGCCTCGACCACTGCCATTTCCGTTTTTAAATCCTCTAAGTCACATCGGTGATTTTAGTTCTCCTGTGAATTATCTCATTAGAGAGTTTATGTCGCTGGGAAAGTCCGAGTTAGCTTTTTCTTGCTCGCTAGGTGACTTTTAATCTGAAGTTAAGACACTGCGGTATTTTTAACGAGAACATGTCACGCACGACCAGCGTTTCAGCGACTGACCTCTTTCTAAATGTTAGATTTATATAGCTGGACGAATGGTTTTTTATTCATTATTAAATAAGTTCGTTCAATATACATTAATTGCACGGATTCTGTAATATTTGAACGCATAGTAACTAAAACCAAACACGCTGGCTTGTGCCTGTCGAAGGATTCTTTTGATTTGTTAGCGTTATCTGTTCTATTAGTATAATGAGTTCAAGGATGATATGTATTATTACAGCTGATAAGGTTGTAAACGCTTAGACTTTATGATATAGGAAAGACGTTTGAACTTTATAAAGTATTATAAAATTATAATACCAGCTTTCACTATGGATGCGCTGTTAAAAATTATAAAAACACGCATGTTAATATATATTATAGACTAGGAGTTAGGAAAAATAACAGTGTCTCCAAGAATTAAATGCAATATTACCAAAAAAAAGTTATTATATAATCACTAAATATAAGATAATTCGACAAATGATCTCAACATCATTTGCAGATTATATTTACATATCTTCTTCTTCTTCTCCTTGGCGTTATTAATCCCGCCTTCCGTTGCCAGGATCCGCCTTCCTACTAAATTTTCTCCACTTGTTTTATGCGTATATTGTACCTTTTCTTGAAAGGTGATGGTGATTCTTTAATAATTTAGCCTTGATATTGGTGTTTGGTCTCGCCTATTGGCCCAAAGGTCACACCTATGAACCTCAGCCCTGTACGCTAATATTTCGATGACTGTATTTCGAAAGACGCCAAACGAGTGGGTTCTGAGTGATGATCTCCTTTTTTTACCTGCCGCCTACCTCAGAGTGGGTGCGAACCCTACATAACCTATGTAGGGCTCGCACCTACTAAAATCCCCTGATTCGTTCACCCTCTTACCCATTTTGCTGAAGTCGTGTTATCGCGCTGCGTAGCCCAATCCCTGCATTAACAGAAAACCCTGACTGAGGTTGAGATAACACTATCCACAAAAAATATAAACGAATTATGTAGGTTAGTATATATTCGTATCTACACAACGCCTTTTAATAATACAATTATTTTAATCGTTTTTGCCGCAAATAAAGGACAGATTAACCGTTTATCATTGCAAAATATTTATCAACTGGCATATCGAGCAAAGACCTGAAGTTAGTTGCGCTTCAGCCGATGTAGCGGGCCGACGTCTGATCTGGGTTTAGTCATCGGTTGACGTCACTACAACGACGGATATTCCAAGCTTAACATTATTATGAAAAAGTGCGAACCGGATCAGGACAGCGCGATGGAGAGATCGAGCTCCCGTTCAGAAATGGCGAGGGTGGATGATCGTGTCCTTGAGACTGTCGTCCGTGTTGGCGTGCCTCCCGTCCACAACCTGAATGTGACTAAATCATCCAAGGTCCACATCGGTCCCAAATTCGTTTCCGTCACGCAGAACGTTGACAACACAGAGGTGGTCAAAGGTGAGCTCTCAATCAATGTAAACAAAGCGATTTCATGACAGCTATTTGCATAAACGTTACATATGCTTATGTCTTATACAGCGACATTAATAAATATTATAATTGTACACATATATACAACAAAAAAGCTTGCGTTATCTCCACTAGTACCATGTTCTTTGCGATAAATGTTAATTACGTAGAAAATTATTGTATTATTGTTATTTTATTTTCAACTTTGTGATGTTCGACAGAACAAGAACGTCGCTTCATTACAATTTTCCTTGTTATTGTGTTGCAAATAATACCTACCTGATTTATTTCTTAAACTTATCATATAACTCCTAATATTTCACATTTTTAAGTTACATCCATATAAACAATGACCTAAGATAAAATTCTGTGAAATTGTAAATCATAATGCTCAGCGAACTATTTAAATATATGTACATATATACGTAATATTTCATTGTTGTTTATGTAATTTACTATATGGATATTTTCGTTCTAAAGGTCACTAAATAAATTTTCTTAATTTCAAGATATGATAAAGAAATTTGAATTTGGTGTCTTTATAAATTAAGTTTAGCGGAATACTGATATTAAAATTAAAAAAAAAACAAGACAAGTTAGTACATTTTAAAAAAAGGAATAGATTAAACCAGAGGACCCCAAACTTTTCTGTCTCGTAGACTCCTTGTTATGTTTTTCGGTTTTGGGTAGCCCCCCGTTTAGCTAATATTTAATTTTTGTAAATTTTCAACTTCAAATATGTTTTTGACAGCTTTGCTTCTCACTTTGAAAGATTTAAATTTCTATCTGTAGTAAAGTCATCGTCGACCCCTGGCGGTCGATACAGACCACTTTGGCTATCAGTGGATTAAACCAATCCATCAACAAAGAAAAGAATATGATCTGACTGGCACAAATAAAAACGATAAAAATGTACGTCGTGACTTTTAAAACTAAGACATACATGTGTACATTCAACACAGTGTGTACATACATACACTCACGCCGATATCCCATAAGGGTAGTCAGAGACCATAGTTCATTCTTCATACATACATATAGTCACGCCTCTTTCCCATTGGGGTAGGCAGAGACCACTTCTTTCCACCTGCTACGACCATTTATTGTAGCAAAATGGCTATCCGCAGTCCACATTTCGCCCCCGTGGGCAACGAGACTTGTCGGGCGGCGAACCACGACGCCGCCGTTTTATAAGATACAAAAGTGTTAATGTTCCTCATTCCGTTGCCACGGCTTAGAGGAGAAGAAAGGAAAGAGGATGAGGTAGGAAAGGTGTATTGAGCAGGGAATATGTAATTTAGGAAAAGGACTATAGGGTACAGGCTATACTATCTCGGAAGGAGTAGGAAGAGACAGAAGTAGCTCGGGGAGCCGGGGTCGCTTACTTAAGTACTTAAGTCTTAAGTCCGTGTACTTAAGTCTATTTTCCGGACAGGCTAAATGACTAAGTATTCCCTGACACAGTATGTGTATTGTTATTATATTTATATGACTGCGTGGCGCCGGCATGATAATAGCGTCACTCCATATCTTCCCGTGGGTGCTGTGAGAACCAGCTCAGGGATGCACCAGGATAATGGGCAGCAGCCTGATCCTGTTACTCAATCAAAGTCTACTGCGTGATCCAAGTTGCTTACCAAGCATGGAGATTATGGCAAATCAATCCTTTTTAAGGAGACTCATCTCCCTCAGTGGACTTCCAGAAGCAGACGATGATGCTATCATATTATATATACTGCGTTAAGTGATACATAATTGAATCCAGTCTAATAATTTTAATTAAAACAAACTAGCCGAGTGCCTATCGGTCCACGTACGAGTGCAGTGGTACCGTGTTCTACCGCCCACATTACGGCATTTCAACACTGATCGCGATGGTTCAGATCGGGCCTGTAGAAGAACGCCGTGTGGTCTTACCCCCATATTTTAGTCCTTTCCTCTAACTTCCACCTCTGCTCGACTCAACAGAGGACGCCTTAAAGTCTACCTCATCAATACCTCGAAATAGGTATTTTTAGTTGTATTTTAAGGAGTACTCCAATAAGTTAGAGTTGAGGTATTACGTCATCATTTTAAGCCAAAGGAATAATATGACGTCACTTTTTGAGGAATTTATATCTGTCATATTGGTACCCTTTACGGCTTACGTCTATTACTGTTACAAATTATATGTTCATACGTAGCTGTGTTTAATACATTGGGAATTGATACTTTATAATTATTATTATTTAGCCAGCCATCTTACACAAAATTTGATGTTTTTTTTTTCTTAAACATTTATTTCGATGTCATAATTACATATATTTGTCTTTCCTAAAACGATATCTTTGTATGAATTGATGGTCCTCATAATATTCAACAGGGTATTCTGCACCACGAAAATATTGACGTTCTATATGTGGATAGGCATCGTACATATATTGGAAAAAATCTTCAAAATCGTTCATGTTTCCAATAGAAAAATAAAAGAAAGGTTATAATAAAAGTAATTCGTTAAAAGAATATACAAGAAATCTCAAATATGAGGACAATAACACCCTCAAAATATCCTTAAGGTTGATGACGACCTACCTTGGTATTGACAGAATAATACTCAACTCGGCTAAGAAATTCCTCGAGTAGAGGATAATTAACTGGACTCTAAATACCAAAACAGACCCTTGAGGTTAAGATGAACAGAGGAACCGCTGAGGAAACGACTAAAAATATGGATGTTAGTCTCTTCGAGACCGTCATACCATCGTATGACGTGCCATGCCTTCAGTCCGGATGAAAGTGTCAAGAATTTCTATCAATTTAAAATAATGCGTAGTTATAATATAGTTCTGACAAACTATTGAATAAACTAATAATAAATATAAATTCTAAATTTAAATTTACACATTTTTTTCATTGTTTCCATACATGTTATTTTATTTTAATACATGCACAATTGCACCGCTGTAATGTCAATAGTTTTTAAATGGGAAATAAAGAAAGACGAAAGACAGAGCGAAACAATTCCATAATCGGACTATAATAGGAGCCTTTGTTACAAGTTGACTAAGGAGACCCAAAAACAGTCTGCATCATTTATTATATGATCCGATAACTCGTACAAGGATCAAATTCTTCGAATATAACATAAATCAAACTAAAGGAAAGGGAACTAATTTTTTGAAGAATTATTTTATTTTCCTTATATACGAGTATAACTTTCAATAATCAAATCAGTCAAAATGTTTGTTGTATCACTCATACTATTAATTATATTGTGTGATTAATTTTCCCAAAGTATTAAAATGTAGTTTTAGATTGCGCCTGGGATTTTATTGTGAGCATAAACGACAAAGTTTTGGATTTTATCGCTTTTCCCTATAATTACAGATTATGCTAATAACGTCTATTTGATAAACGCATCCTGTAAATATCTATCACTATAGGCTACCAAATAAAAGTTTACAAAAAAAACTATGTTGTTGTCAAGTTTTATAATGGTTACGTAAGGGACTCCTGAGTAGATTTAAAAATAATAATTAATAGTCACGCTCTATCAAACGTTGTTAGTGAATATGGCGGTTGAACTGGTGATGAACTAACTGGCTATGGGCCGTTTATTAGCGTGCATATTGATGTTATTACATATCACAACTAAATAATTCAATCAAAATATTTTAAAAATTCACTTAAAAATCTAAACAGTTCTTAGATCGTAATAATAAAAGTCCTTTAAAAAAACTGTATTATTACTATAGTTATGAGTCGGCGCCATCAACACGTTTTTGAACAAGTTTTTTAATAGATAGTCCTGCTTTACGGTTGGTTGGTCAATGGCATTAAAATTAGGGGTTAAATTATAAAATTGTCGTTTCGAAATATTTTTTTATAGGATATATATATTTATTAATTCAAAGTTTCTACCCTCGTTGTCATTTAAACATTTTCGATAAAAGTTTGTGGAGTCCACACAAACTGTGTGAAAGCATTTTGTACTGTTTCCTGAGAAGAATTTTTTTCCGTGCAAAAGATTGTCCAGATCGCTGAAAAAGTGGTAGTCGCTTGGAGGAGGTCCGTCGAGTATGGAGGAAAACTGTTCCACGAAAGTCTGACGTTATCATGGAGCAAGAATAGTGAAGACCGATCGATGAGTCGGAGCTGGTTTGCTGCGGGGTTCTCCATCATTGTTCGGAATTCTACATGGTAGAATTCTGCTGTTATTGCTTAACCGGATCTGAGGAGACTGTAGTGAATTATGCCCCGATGTGACCGCCAAACAGTTACCATCACTTTTCTGTGGGTAAGCTTCGCTTTAGCGTATTGACGTGGCGTTTCACCTTGGTAATTCCAAGCGAACAACGCTCATACGCCATAGTATTATGTAATAACATCAATATGCACGCCGATAGATGACTTGTTGCTGGTGTTAGATGGCCATACTTTCTAACAACTTTTGATAGAGCGTAACTAATAATTATTATTTTTAGATCTATATGTCTACTAAATAGCCTTACGTTACCATTTTAAAACTTGACAACAACGTATTTTTTTTTGTAAACATTTATCTGATAGCCTATAGTGATAGATATTTACAGGATGCGTTTATCAAATGGGCATTAATGGCAAAGTTTGTAATTATAGGGAAATGCGATAAAATCCAAAACTTTGTCTTTTATGCTCCCAATAAAATCCCGGCCGAAATTTGCATGTTAATACTTTGGGAAAATTAATCAAACAATAGAATAAACAACAACAAACACTTTGAATAATTTGATTATTGAAGGTTTTACTTGCATATAAGGAAAATAAAATATTTCTTCGAAAAATTAATTCCTCTTCCTTTAGTTTGCTTTATGCTATATTCGAAGAATTTGATTCTTGTACGAGTTATCGGATCATATAATAAATGATTCAGACTATTTTTAGATCTCCTTAGTCAGCTCGGAACAAAGGTTCCTAGTCCGACTATGGAATTGTTTCGCTATCTTTTCATATTTTTCTATTTTTCATTAAAAACTATTAACACTACAGCGGTGTATTGTATATGTATTCAAATACAATAACATATATAGAAACAATGAAAAAATGTATCCTCTCAAAACACAGCATTGACAGTACGAACAGTTTCTGCTTTTAGTCCCACGTCGGAACTCGTATTCGAAACTTATTCTGATTTTCGTTAGAAGCTTAATGTAAAAAGAATTAAATATAGAACATCAAACTGCACGCTTTTTTTAATATAGAATGTTGTGGTTTCCGTGTAAAAAAAAGTTTCACTCTGAAATCTGACACGATGCAGGTTTAATTTTTATTCAAAGTGGTTAGTGGGTTAAACCGCATATTCCTATTTAAGCCCCATTATTTTCATTTTTAATTATTAATAATCATTATTTTATTGATCACGTAAATCTTTGGGATATGATTTGGGATATATTGATCAGTAAATAATTTAAAACGAGTCATATCATTACTTACTGAACTTGAGTGTGTAGAAATAATTTATGGGCGACCTAAATTTATCAAAAAATGACAAATAATTCTTTCGACGGAGAATTTAACATAGAACAACAAATACGGGGAAGTGTGAAGTGGCACGCGTGTCACAAGTATGCGCAACACCTCGCACTTACTTCAATTTTCATCGTCGATGCATCCCAGTCGTGTTATAACATTGAAACGAGTCCTTTGTCTTACAATATTCATTATTTTCGTAGCTATGCCGTATTGTTCCATTTTGGAGTGCAAAAATAATAGTAAGAAAATAAATCTTAATAATGGAGGGGTTTCGTATCATCGGTAAATACGATTTCATATATATTTTTTTTAAACTTATAAAATTTCAATTCTATAAAAATTTTAATAGAAATTAAGCTAAAAATCATCCTCAACACTCAAGAATAAAATTTACTTTGGATTGAGTGCACCGTTTAAGATTTCATAATAGGTTCATAATCGCGTTCACTGGAGAAGTGCCATCTATTACAATATTGCGGAACTTATTTGCCTAGTTTGCCTGTTGATTACAAAATATCGTAAGAACTTTCTATAATATAGTAAAATAAATTTTGTGTCAATGTGTAAAAGTATAATATCGAATATAAGACCATGATTTATACCAATTTTGCGTAAAATGAAGAGGATCAGTCAGAAAAATTATTCAATAGTAAATAGTGTATTGTTTGATTAACCATTTATTTGTGTGAGTTCGGCGACAGCTGTTCCCGTATAAATTCCAATGTATCGCAATTCGCCGTATTTGTTGTTCTATGGAATTTCATGTATAACTTCGTTGTGTGGTGCACCTACATACTATGTTATTATTACAATATGGTACAATTGAGGACAACAAGACGATAACAAGTGACGATTACTCGTATCTCTGTATGGTGATTAATGTAAGTAAACCGTTCCTAGGTAATACAATTTTTTTAAGTATAATTTTTTGTTGCAAATAATTTGAATGTATTATGAAGCTGATAATTAAAAGCTGACTATGGTGGACTCACCAATTTCTATGTCGGCATCAGTTTCTCATTCAGAAAATATTTCTTTCATTTTTATGGTGATATTTATCAAGGCATCTGACACCTTTGCAGATAAAACATATTTGCTATAAAACTTCTTTATACGTCACAAATGATCCTATATATTTAGGTACGTATCTTATTAATTTTATTATTATATTATTATGTTTGTCGTGTTACATAAATCTCAGACCAACAGTGACCCGGGCTACCCGGACTTTTATAAGGCATGTGTGGGACCAAAGCCAAGATACAGAGGCCTTTTTGATAATTTAACATGTCACCAACCGTTGAATATCCAGTCTCCGGTTAGTGTAGGACTATTATGGGAAATAGGAACTAAAAGGTACTAGGTATTAGGTTGATATGCTTGTGTGATAAGTACTGAGGACTATGAAAGACACTGTGTCCTCTACCCGAGACAGTGTGGAAAACATTACACAATTAAAAAAAAAATATTATTATTTTCTATAGTTGATCTTTTGTTCTCACAAAAATCCCTAACATATACCGCCGTGCTGAGGGCACATTACGACGGTTACATGAGGATTGGACCCACTGAAAACTGTGCGTCATCCACCCTGGCCCTTGTGCCCGAGCGCAAGAGCAGTCCGTATTTTGGAAGGGCCTGTCTGCTTCCATGGCCTCGTATTTTTGAGGGGGTCTCTCTCTCTCTCTCTTTCTCTCTCATACACATACACACTCATTAAGAGTCCTTATGACTCTCCCCCAGAGAACCCTTTTGGCTCCTCTCCTCTGTGCAGCAGAACGCAGCGGGGTCTCCTGCAGCCTATTCTGTTCACCGGCCCTCGCAGGCAACATTCTAGGACGGTAGTAGGTCCGCGTAGGGACTGCGCCGTATCCATAATCTGTACTTAAAAATAAATTATGATGATTGTAATATTCAGATTGTTCTATATAAGTATATGTTAATTATCTTTTACCCAAGAAACAGGGAACCTAGTTTAAGCACTATGAATATTATTATTAATTATAAGCATTGTTGAGAATTATCATTTATATTATTACTAATTATAAGCATTGTTGATAATTAATTTATAATTAATAATAAGTCACTCGCTTCTAACAGTGAAGGACAACATCATAAAGGAAATCGTATGTCTAAGAGACATGTGAAATCTGCCAACCTACATTAGGTCGGTCTGATGAGGTATAATCTAACTCAGAGGTTCCCAGACTTTTTTTCTCATAAACCACTTTCAAAATTTAGCTGGTTCCGGTGGACTCCCTGCAGCTACATTTGTACCATATTCCGACAAAAAATGTGAAGATTAGATTTAACTATGGAAATTTGCGTACGCCAACGTAGACCCCCGTCGAGTCTTCCGTGGACCCCTGGGGGTCCACCTGGACCCCTTTCGGAACTAAGGGTCTAACCCCTTTCGTTCAGAGTCAAATTCTGCACTAATACAATAGATGGGTTGAAATAATGACAGTAAGCACTAATCTTATTGAAAAGCAATTATACTATTATTTGACTATATTAAAAAGAGCATTTTTATTTTGTGATAATATTAAATTAGCTTGCAGACCAAAAAGTAAATAAATTAAATAAAAGGTATTAATTAATATAAAATAAAGCGATTATCAGTTCAAAAATTATTTGATTCTCATTTATTTAATGTATTGGATGACCACAATTTGAGCGATAAAAACGCGAAATTAGACGTGACTTTGTTCCGAGCTGTTTTTACGCGTCCCGGCATGCATTTACCTGCGCTATTATTTTGCGTTTATGCCAATTTAATATTGTTCATATATAATCTATAATCAAGACCGTACAAAGGAACAAACTGTGCTTATATTTAAAAAGATTAATGGAACGAAAATTTCATCGAAGACGTTAGAGTCGTTCTAAAGTGCGCAAATAAAGCCTTTATTGGCGATAGTGACGCAAATATAATATTGAACAGAGATTAGCAATTCTGATACGACTTCTTTGTAACAATTAACAATTTATCGCGGGCGGTCTCTAAGAACAACGCCAATCACAAGTTTTAATTATATTTTAACTTCCTAGACCTAGTTAACTTTAGTCCAAAGACAAGTCCTTGTCACCACTTTTTTTTTTTCTAAATCAATAAACTTTCGATTTTCTTTGAACATATATGGCCACAGATGGTTAGAAAATTGACATATTCGTTTTCGTTGATACGAGATTTTATTGTGTAAGGTATATTTCTGCTATCACAACCCTGTTGTTAATATTTCAGGCCGAATTCTGGGTCTTGAACTGGTGTCGCCCAAGAGCAGCCGGAGGCTCCGCTGTAGTGTTGCGGTCTTCGTATGCTGGGCGCTAGTAGTCGCTTTGGCACTCACATTCGTCATTTTCTACTTTGCCTTGGCGAAACAAGATAGACGTCTAGACATAGGTAATCCTTATCGTCCAAGCCACCCGTTTAACCATACCGTTTCCCCATTAGACAAATGGATTGAAGCCATATTGACAAATTGCATTTTAATACTATCATATTAATTGGAATCAAGAGCAACTTTGCTAAAATAAATAGAACTGGAAACAAGATATTTTTTTTCCTCCGGGCGTAGTTGCACTAATGTGTAATAGTGAAAAGTGCTCAAAGGAGTCTCGAGGCCGATTTGATAAAAACTGAAACTGCATGCATAGATTTAAAAAAAAAAATGCTCATTATTTCATAAATTGGTTACTTACTTAAAGTAAATATAATATTTTGTTAAAGTTTAACACTTTCACACACATTGATCTAGTCCCAAACTAGGATTCCCTGTATCTTGGGTACTAGAGAACGATGTACGTATACTACATATATAGATAAACACATCCATCTCTCGGATACAAACATTTGTGCTCATCACACAAAGCTAATCTTTATCGATATGATCGCCACAGCCAGCAACTGATTGCCCGCGACCTTATTGGTCCATCGTACCATCTAGTCGGAGGAAGATCCGCACTGCGGAGAATAGGTTCTCTGTCGCGTTGTGCTTTCCGGTCCATGCTCGCCACTCGTGATCCTTTCTACTCTAGCAGTTATCTGCACACTATGTAGCTAATGTTGCGAATGATAAACACGAGAACGCTCTTGCAGTAAATAAATATAAATTACTAGCTCTTGCCCGCTGCTCCGCTCATCTGGACTTCCTATCTAAAAGAAAACCCTCCCAAGCGGACGCCATATATTCGTACTAATGCTATTGCTTTCCGACTTGCTAGACAAACTATGTGATAATTCGGCTAATATTATTCATGATATAAATATAATTTATATCCTATTGAACTCAGTAATAATAAGTTAATGTAGCTTTCTACAAGGGAAAAAAAATTTCGAATTCGATCATTGACTCCGAAGGTTACACCCTCTACATACTTACAAACAAACAAATTATAACTTTTTATAATATTAGTATAGATTAAATAAACTATCACAAACTGTGGATATAGTGGCGTAACCTCATATTAGTCTTAAACCGTTAAATTCGAATATCATAGTAGCAAGCGCTACTAACCGAATCACTACGCTACTATGACTCTTACTAAGTAGTTATCCAATAATTATTTTCTTTTTTGGCTAGGTTTAAACGCATCGTGGTACCTGCGCCGCGCTGATTGGCAGGCGATGCCTAACTACAAGATAGATTTATTAGAACTGCCTGTCGCCAACGTACTCATTGGGCACTCTGCACTCGCCTACTGTACTGAAAAGTACTCATGTATACAGAATATATTGGACATACAAACAGATCACATGCGACGAGGTTGGGTAGACATTGGGCCGAATTTCCTTGTCAGCGGCAATGGGCTGGTGTTTGAAGGGAGAGGAGCTAACGTTCGGGGCGTCATGGTGCAGTGCTGGAACAGAATTAGCATTTCCGTCATGTTCCTCGGAGATTACAGATATAATAAAACCACCGCGGACCAGTTCCGACATGTGACCACCGTTCTGGAACAACTGGTACATTTAAAAGTGCTGAAACCCGACTACGTGCTGTATGGACATTGCCAGGTCACCGGTGCAATCATCAGTCCCGGACCAAACATAATGAATACTTTACAAAATTTTTCACATTGGAACGCAGAAAACAAAAGCTCGTGCTTATCGTAAAATAACTGCATACGTGGTTCGTTTTATACTCTGTATACAATATCGTTTCGTCTGCATACAATATTTGTATGTAGGTGAATTTGAATGCTTTTAAGATGCTTTATCTACGGAGTATATGCAGTATCACCCTAACTGATCGGTTGAGGAATAGCGTAATAATAGATCGATATAATTTAAAATATTATGTGGTAAGAAGAATCGAGAATGTTCCACTGGTTTGGTCATTTAGAAAGGATGAGTGAGATACATTTGATCAAACGAATACCTATACTGGGTAAATGTGAGTGCAAGTGTCGGAAAATGGTGCCCAGGAAAAAGCTACCTTAATCGAATCAACAACTTTTTTCAAAGAGGTTCAAGTTCGTAGCACCATTAATTGACGAGTTAAGTGTATAAAAAGATGTATGAATGTAGGTGAGGTGAGAGGTGTGTCAGGATCGTAGTGTGGCAAACTGTAGTCTCTGTCTGGGTTATCAGTGTGTACGAGTTAAGTGTATGGATGTGAATTTGAATCTACATATATTTTAAATGCATGAGTTTAATATAATAATTAATGTGATAATGATATAATAGAACTACCCACAGAACAATCGGTTTTTATCTGTTCTGTGGAACTAACCATCGCTAAAGTGCTTATTATATTCATCACTTATTCTACTACCAACTGTACTAAAAATTGTCCAAATAAATATCTAAACACATACTTTATGCCGAATGTGTTAGACATACAGAGAGCGGCTAACATATAAAAAATCTATAAATTTATTATTACTAACCGTTTCCCGTATGCCCGCCTGCACGGTTTTATTACAAACTCAAAAACCCTCCTGGGAGTGCACATAAGAACTTACTGTAGTTTCATAACAACGGACGAATGTTGGAATGCACAAGAGACAAACAAAATACCATTCATTATTATATATCAGACTGGGCTTACTAATGACTGTAAAAATATAACTAAAAATTTGACATTAACTATCTATTAATTATTTTATTAACTATTAACTATCTATTAACAAGCGCACCCACCACCCAATGTTTTGTTTACAAAAATGTTTAATAGGCAACAGCGATTATACTATCGTCTATAAATAAAATGATGAATACTTTGGCCATTATGCCGCTATTAATGTAACTGATTATAAATTTAATAAAAAAATATATTAAAAAAAATTGTATGCCACTTCTGTTCACAATATATAATAATTCTTCGGGCTTCAATTATTGTTGTGAAAAAGATTTTATATACGTTTTTACTCACTTATTTCTTTTACTTAACAATCATCAATACTTTTAGTTAGGAATCTAATTTGAATAGTATATACATATTCGACCATTGAAACGTGTAGTTATTAAGTGTGCTTATGTTATATTCAGTGTAAAAATTCACTAAAAAAATTTTAGAAATCAATTTTATCTATGCATTTATTTCTAGTATTACGCTTATTTTTTAATTTTCAGTTTTAGTTTTCAGTTTATTGAACTTTATCAAATTTAAATGATAATTTCAAACAAATGAATACACTTCTTATATTGTAATGTAAAGGTTGAAGCATAGATCGTTAAATTGATTTTACATTAGTCTATCAGCCGTTAGTCGTTATATCAAATTAAACTTTATTATAAGTACTAAATGGAATCACATATTTTTGCAGGTTTTTTAAGCGAGTATATTAATTACTTCAAATATTTTTTTAATTGTTCAATAAATTTATTATCGCGTAAAATATCTGCCTTCTTAATCGAATGTCTAAGATTTATAGTTTACATTTTTCCCAGGCCACTAATAAATTGTTAAAATGTACATTCACATATCGATGGAGCAAAAATAATTTTCTGTAAGTCGATGAATCCCAATTCTTTTACTAAAACCAAAAAACTGTCGCAAAGCTGAAAAGTATCACATTTTTTTAAACCGATAAGATATATAGATTTATATCAACGGGCATAATTTTGGGATGATTTTTGGCCTTAGTGAAAAAACTTGGGTTTTAGCTACTTAAAGCAAGTACGTATACTTCCATCGATATTTTGACTTACGCGTACACTGTCGTTGCTTGTCACGTTACCTCGAAATTTAAAACGATACTGCCAAGATATTATATAGCACGGCTTAAATCTTTTATCACTTATCTACTGGTGAATTTCATTTGGTACTTACAGGATATTAAAAAAATACACTGATATAAGTAGTAAGTGCTCATTTAAAGTGGTGTCATATCTGATTGATACAATGTACAATTCAGTATTCCTGATCTAAAGTAAAAAAATATCCTGAGGCATCTCACATTTGTGTTTTGAACGTTTTACAATTGAGCACAGTTATGAAAACCGCTAAGTACATTGGCACACGCTTAGTAGTGTCAGAGACAGCTTGCGATCGAAAGGTCATGAGTTCGATGCCGGTCCCGTCCCACTGAGTTATTTCTAATTCATGTACGGTCTACATTGAAGACACCGACGTACTTAATGGAGAATAAAACTTCGTGAGGAAACTTGCATGATTGCATGGGTGTGTGAAGTCTACCAACCCGCACTAGGCCGGCGTGGTAAATTACGCCCTAAACCCACTTCTGTTTAGAAGAGGTCCGTGCCCCTATAGTGGAGACGAATATGGACCAGGGATGATGATGTAAACTGGAACGAACTCGTGGGAAAAGTGTGTACAGGTTGGTTCCCGTTTGCATAACTGTGTCCAATTGCATAACTATATCCACCTAAAAGGCCGCTTGTAATCGGCACTGGTCCATTGTGGGAACCATTACAATGTGTAACTGCACCATAGTTGAGGTGTATAAAAGCTGCAGTGACGCATATTTTATGTAATTCGATTTCACTCACTACACAAAACATGTACGTCTGTACTGGCGACTGGACAAGTTGTCACACCAGTCGTTGCCGCCATCCGCACCTTCAGGTGGAAAACAAAGGCGCCACTGTCCATTTTTACACATGTCTTTTTGATGAAACATGCCGCAATATTTAAGTCGGAATAGTACCTTTAAGACTAAGGTTTTTGCGTGAAACCCGAACAAACAAACAAACATCGACGGACTTAGTTTCAGAAACCCTTAATTAGTCGATCTGAGCAGTTTGTTTTTAAATATCTTTGATTTTTGAATATTTAAGGTTTAACAATTTTATAATAGTATAGATAGATATAGCCAACTGTCCATATATAATCACATTTCGCTAAATTCTAGAATATAAGATGTAAGATGGCCGATGCAAAGATTTGTAAGGAACACCCAAAGTGTAACTAGATATGATTACGTTTACGCGCTCCCACTGCATGGACAGTGTCAGCTTTGCTTTTGTGCCCCTCAGCTAAATTACACTCTGTCTACTGATCTAGCACCGCATTTAATTCACTATTTCCACTTCTCTTCTTCCTGTTTCTTCGTAGATCTCGCTTTCCATTAATACTACTATACAAACCAAGACGTACA